>JAHWFP010175474.1:22819-35853 GCA_023313725.1 Lithobius niger
TCGGCCTTTGGTTTGAAAGGTCGTGGGTTCGATTCCCCGCTCAGGCAGTCTGACATATAAGTCCTCAAGGCAACGTAAATATGGTAGCATCTGTATTTAACGCTTGTTGAGCCTTTGGCTTTCCGTCTTTTTCCTGTTTTTGTTAATAAAGAACTTATTTAAAGAGTTATTTTTCATGTAGCATAGGATAATCGCCACATGAAAACCTCGACTAGATACTATCCATAACGTCAACTAGAAATCATCCAAAACATTCACTAGGTATTATCAAACGCCGACGAGATACCATCCAAAACATCGACTAGATACCGTGATTGAACTAAACCTCATCTTAACCGAAATACCGTGCATTTCCGACTGTCACCCATTCTACTACTTCATAGGGGCCGTTCAAATGTAACGTCATTAAGATATTGGCCATTTTCAACCCTCCTATCCCCCTCGTTATCAATCGTCAATCCCCTCTAGTATTACGTCATTTCTAACTTTACTCCCACCCCCCCAGGGGGGTTTGTTTTCCCTGTATTTTCCCTGTTTTTCTCAGAATCTTCTTTTTTTTGCCTATTTATACCCTTTTACTTGGGTAACTGTGCTTACGTCATTAACTGGCCAACCTCCCCCCCCCCCTCGTCATCAATCGTCTCTCCTCTCCCCTACCTGATGACGTAATACTTGACTGTCCCCATAGTTTTTATTTTATCGAGTAAAATCATTAAATAAAACTATGGGGACGTTCAGAGGAGCCACGGGACGTCAGGAGGTATACAGAATAAATGAGCCTACGATAAGGGTGCAAAAAATAATAATGCGTTCATGATGATAAAATAATATAGAAAAAAAAGTTACATTCACAAGGATGCAAAGCAGCTGGACGAGTAATGTTAAAGAAAATAACCCCTTTCCAGCAAGTTCACTAATAATGACTAATTAACGTTGACAAATGTTTTCTTTACGGCCTATTTTTTGTTTAACCCTTTACTGCCCAACGGCCTGTATAGTGGACGGCTACTGGACGGCAAAAAACTAACTTTGTGATGGGTCCCCGGGGACCCCGAGCAAAGCGAGCAGCAACTGCCCAGTGGTCAGCGTTCTCGTCTCCAAACCAAGTGAATGCCGGGTCGAATCCTGCGACCGACCCAACTAACATTTGTGACTAACAAAAAATGCATCCACTTTGACATGGGCATTACAGGATTAATAACTCTCTTTTCTCTTCCCCATTCTAAGCCACAATAACGCTTTACTACCCAACGGCCTGTATAGTGGACGGCTACTGGACGGCAAAAAACTAAGCCGCAACGCGAGCTTTGTGAGGGGTCCACAACCACAAGCAAAGAGAGGAGCAGCAATTACAGCTCAGTGGTCAGCGCCCTCGTCTCCAAGCCAAGTGAATGCCGGTTCGAACCCCGCGACTGACCCAATGCATCCACTTTGACATGGGCACTAATTAAAAGGTTAATAACTCTATTATTTTTTGGTTGAGGCTTTGTTGTTTGTGAATGAATCGGTGTAATAAATTCATCTACTGTAGCATTTGACTGTACTGAGAAACTTACGACTGCGAGATGATTAGAAACAAGTATAAGCAGTTGAAACAAGTGGTGATTGATGCTTAGATTTACACGGGTCATGCCTATCACCTTTAGCGTCTGGCAGGAAGTGACTGAAATATTAGTCGATTTATCATGATTTCGATTAGAAGACGTGCCACCAAATTTTAGGTGTTGTTATTGAAGAGTTTGTGGTTAAATCGTTTGAATATGAAGGGTTGTAGGTCCTTGACTAAACATTTTTGCCAATTATGTTTCTGTATGAAAAAAAGGTTGAACCAGAACTGGCCCAGCTTATTTCAGGTTTTAACAACATGCACGAAAAACAGAATTCTATCTGTTGTTGGGCTATTGACGAACCATTGAAAAAATGGCGGCTACTTTACGGTTCGTCAGCAAGGCTGTCCCAATTCTATGTGTACTGGCAGCAGGGGAGTTATGTGGCTCCTGCTAATCAGGTAATTATTGTACAATCGATTATTTAGTGTAACCGTTTTTGTAGTATGAATTCGACAAACGTGTGAGGCAACGGGATAGTGCATACAAGGTGCGTAGCTAACGGATTTAGAAGGCAAGGGCAGCACTACACAATAAAGGCAGAATTATAAATTCATTCCACGATCACTTTCGATAGTAAAATAAACAATAGAGGGAACAAGTTTACTTTATGCGTCTTATGGGAAGAATAAGGGCTCCTCACCAAAAAAAAACAGGACGAACACAATTATGCTCCAACAACCTCACAACACAAAGCCAAAGGTTTTGGGGCAAAGGCTTTGTTGGGCCGTCAGAAATTAATGAAAGCAGCACTCTTTGCGCTGACGGACGAGAGGCCGTTTTCTTCCCACGTTCCCAGCCGATATTTTTTTTCCATAAACAGTTCAGATAGGAGGGTTGTTATTGTAAGTTTCGTGTGGTTTTGTTATTGTCGGTTAGGTTAGGTTAGGAACCGGCTTCGGCATTTGACTTGAGGTATTGAACTGGTTGGGGTTTGGCGTTTCACTTGCCGGACTTTCGCCCAGTTCATGCTTTCCGGTGCGGTGCAGTGCTAACTTTGGACCTTCACCACGGCCAAACGGTGCGTTTTTTCCAAAAACGGAAGAGGAAAACATTACTCAGCAGGTAATTGTTAATCCATTAAAAAAAAATCGGACGAGAGCCCGTTTTCTTCCCATGTTTGCTTTACGCACATGGCCCGAAATTCGAAAAAAAGATAAAAAAAAAAAACCTACCTTTAATTTTCACGGAAGGCACTACAGATTGATCCCAAATTGTGGAAACTCGTTAAATCATCATTATCATAACCTAACCAATTAACTGCCACAGTATGAAATGCCAAACCCCAACCAGTTAACTACCTCAGTATGAAATGCCAAATCCCAAACTTACCTAACCTAACCTAACTGACAATAACAACAAAACCACACGAAACTGACAATAACAACCCGCCTATCGGAACTGTTTATGAAAAAAAATATAAGGTGCACTGTCGGCCCTGCAAGCGAACGCAAACACCGTATAGATGTACGGATTGTGGCGTTACAAATCGACCGTTTTAAGTCGTTTTAACACATTTCCGCGCTCTAAAATCAACTGTCTCTGTATTTAGGAAGGTGTTGGAGCCATTTGGAATCAATATCGTAAGTGTATCGAGTGTGCCTAATGTAAACTTTAGCCCAATAGAGAGCTTTGTCTTTCGTCTATGAAAATAATAATCTTGCGATTTTTTGCATAAGCAGTTTATGTATTTCTTTATGAAATTCTCGTTTTTATTTTAGTTAAATGCAAGTAGAGTTTTCAGATTTTCTATTCACATTTTCTGTTACGATATTACCTGACTCTGTAGGTTTTCGTGTAGACGTAAAACAGCAGTGTGTTTACAACATTTAACGTTATTTCAGAAATAGCGGATTTCAACCTTGTACTCACGTTTTGCCAAGCATACAAAGAAAAAAATCATCGACGGTCTGAACCAAGACACTGCAAAGAAGCCATATTCTGTCCGATAAAAAAATTCAACAATCAGACACACTCACGCTATAGCATCCACATAAGGGAAGTTTTAAAAGTCAGCGGCTTGCAATTCGCTTGCAAGCGGAAACGCGTTCCCCGCTGCCAAGCGACTCGCAAGCCGCTTGAATTTTAAAACCCCCCTATATATATAATAGGCAGCAGCCGAGTGCACCGACCTCACCATCCCGTCGTACAATCAAATACCCCACGCTGTAGTGCCATCTGTTGACGGGATTCGCCTTCAAATTCTGGTTGGGATACTTTTCCAACGTCTTCGAACAGATGGCGCCAATTACCAAACCTCCCATGGCGCTGTCTGTTGACGGCCTTGAACTACAAGTTCGGGTTATAACACTTTTTGCAAAGTCTTCGAAGAGATGGCGCCACTTACCAGACCTGCCGCACTGTTTTTTGGATCATATTTTGGCGATTGTTGTGGAACCAAAGCGGCAACAAAGTTTTAGTCGCGTGAAATGTGCCATTGTCGGCGTTAGAGCTAAAAAAACAAAAAAACAATCCGTGTCTACTAACTCTATGTACTAAACCAGACAACTTTAAACCAAACGACGATTGGTTCTTAATTTCGAGGCCCATTCGGGGCACATTCGGGACCTCGAAATTGGCAGCCTGATACGATGGAAAGGCGCATTTATTTCCTAAATGCTCACTTCCAGAAAGGAGTTGAATTGTTTTTAAGTGGGCGGCAACAATCGTTGCTTGCAACAATTTCGCAATGCACGGTACCGAGGTGAATTGTTTTAAAGGACTAACTTAACCATAAGGTTACTTGCTTTCTGAATGCTGGATTGCTCAGTGATAAGGCTTTTTTTAGCCTTCTGTCAAACATACGCATGCGAATTTTCCGGGGATGCACCAAAGGGAAAATGTCACGGGGCGGCGTTTTCAGGGGAGGGGGGGGGGGGGAAGGGGGGACCGGGGCAGGGTTTGTCGGGGGCAATGCGCGGTACCGAACCGAAGTGAATTGTTTCTTGGATTAACTTAAACATGGGATTACTTACTTACTGAAAGCTGGATTTCTCAGTAATAGGGTTTTTTTTTAGCCTTCAGTCAAACACACGCCAGCGAATTTTCTGGGACTGCACCAAAGGGGGAATGTCACGGGGCGATGTTTTCGGGGAGGGGAAGGCGGCAAATGTGTATGGGGGGACACGTATGCGTATCCGGGAGGGGGCAGGAGTGTGGGGGTTAAAGTAATTGTCGGGGGGGGGGGGAGGGCATATGTGGGCGCCGTTCACATGTTCGGTCTTCGGTTTGATAAATTTAAAACCAAAAACCAAACACCTGAGGTGCCAGAGAGAGGCGGAACGATATTCAGAACCCACACTATGGGAGTGCAGGAACGGGATGCAACGGGGTGCGGCAGGGGAAGGGGGAGCAGGGATGTGCGGGTAGGGGGTGGAGGGAGCAACATGCGCACGGGCACAACTATAGTCATGCATAATTCTGGTAATTTGCAATGCAAATATTGTCATTATCACAGAGGAGTCATCATTGTTTTGTCTCGGAGGAAGGAGAAGCCGTACACTCTAAACTATTGTTACGTATCAGTTACCACACCTAAATTGTTCCTCTCTTCGTCATGGGACAACCCAGTTTGGGTCCGTGCTCCCTAAAAAAAACAATAACAACTAATCAAAAAATGCTTCCATCTAGACACACGCTAATGTGTCGCGCCAAGTTAGGCAACAAACATCACAATTCAATTGTCGAGGTTGTAAACCGTTGTGGCGCGATGCCATAGCGTCAGTGTCTTATATCCTGAAGCAGAGTTGGGCACATTTCAGGTACGTGGGGGAAAAATAATAATGCGGTACAAAAGCTTAAATTGTGTTGAAGTCGAGAGCAATGACCAACCTGACAAAAAATTAACTCGTATAGGAATGCCAGCTAAGCTGCTTTCAATGCATAATCTGACCCTCAATAACGTTGAAAATGTGTTACCATTTTCTAGCTAGTCTAGTCTAGTCTAGCTAGCTAGTCCGCTCATCCCCAAGTTAAATCCCATAGGGTGATTATTGATCGATACCGAGATAACGGGAAGGCTTCGAGCTATGAAATTGGAGGAGTGGGTGCAGTGCAATACGACCTTTTATAGTTTGGAGCCTGGGGGCGTAACAGGGATGGCGTGGGAGGGCGCGTAAGTACGAAAATATTGTCATAACCATTGTTAACATTGTCGGCATCGTCTCTCATTGGACGGCCTAAGTTCGGACAATGAGAACGTGTATATACTGACGTGCGTGCCTACACACACACTAGTGTATCACGATAAATCTAACAATGTTGCAAAGAAATTGTATTCACGTCCAATTCACGAAAAATAAACTAACTGTAAAAACAAAGCAAAATAAACAAAGCCAAAAACTGGTAAAGATGCTACCAAGTTGAGAATGAAGTGATACCAGCACACCAAAGATAACTAAATAAAACAAATTAACAAAATTAAAACCAAACCAAAAACCTATAAAGAGGTGACTAACTTGAGAATGGTTCGGCCTATAGGCAAAAGAAAGTAGCAAATTGTTGAAAACCAATTTCTTGTTGAAGTGGCACTTTATTACACTTCTGCACGGTAGTGGAGTTCAGTAAATACACAATTAAAAAAAAAGAAGTGATATCATATCAAAAACCAAAACTGGTAAAGGGGGCCGCCAAGTTTCTAATGTTTCGGCCCTTCAAAGGAGTGATATCAACACACCAAAACATTCGCCAACTTAATCGAACCGAATAATACTTTGGACGTTAACTGAAAACTTGAACATTGCTACCAAAAGGAGCAATGTTCTAATTTTCATTTAACCTTCGAACTATTAAGCAGTGCGATTAACTTGGCGAATGTTTTGGTGTGTTGATATCACTCCTTTGAAGGGCCGAACCATTCGGAACTTGGCGGCGCCCTTTACCAGATTTGGTTTTTGATATGATTCATATGACTGAAGTTAGCCAGTTCGATGTTTCGATAACTCTATTTACAATCTTAAACTGTAGATCTACCCTTGTGAAAACCAAACTGATTATAATTGAATGCATGATGATTTCCCAGAAAACAGTGTAAACCCTTATATACACATTTTTCAAGCACTTTTGAAATTTCTAAATGCTGATCAAGTCATGTGCAATACAGGTGAAATACAGGTAAAATCTGTATAAAACGCAATGTCCGTCTGTCTGTGCGCATGTTTGACATGTGACTGCTGAGATACATGACTGACTGGCAGGCTGTACATATCTTTGATTTGTGACTACTGAGATACATGATTGGTTCACTGGCTGTATAGTACGCATATTTCAAATCTCATTGTTCATTGTTTATTGTTAACTTAAAAAGAATTTTCTGGCAAACGACACTACAATAATGCGATTAGTGCGCACACTTCACATATCTCTTTTCACTGAATGCATCTAGAATATCATTAATTCTTGGGAAAAGCTAAATTCGGAGGAAAGTACACCTTTTTATCTTAACCGTTTATTATTAGGCCTACTGCAATTACTGTTTTTTTTTCAGGTACCATTATATTAGTTCTATTATTTTTCTAAATTTGTCATATGACTTATAACTGTACCTACAAAAAGTGTACATAAACAAGGAAAACGTTCACAATAAAGAAAAAAAATATGAAAAATAGAAAGCTCATCACATAAAGAATAAACCATGTGTTAAAATAATGAGTCATAACGTCTACACCTCACAACGTCATGACGCTAACGATATTAGTCAAGGTTCTTAATGGTCTAAACATCGATTACGAATCAGTTCCCAACTCGTAATTTGTCATTTTATCCTCAATTATTTCGGATTAAAACACCGGCAGTTAACAAAAACTGCGCTTTAGTCAACAGTCGCTGTACTTGGTTTGACGTACAAGGTAAGTGACCAAATTACCATAGGAAATACCACGGTTAATTAACCACATTATGCTATCATATAATGCACGGTTGCGACGTCACGGTAACACATCCCCATACTAAAAGAGTAGTTGTTGTATACGGCTAATCTGAAAACCTACATACGTCATCGTGGGTTAATTTTGATAACCCACACTTTTTTTGATTAAACTAGCACTTTTTACGGGATCTACATAGTCCCTGCTCCACCACGTGATGTGACACCTTCACTGCGTGACATACAATGACCTACTTTTCATAACTACACGACATAAATTCAACCAGTAAAGCATCCCATTGCAAAACCAGCGTAAGGCAGCCCGCGCACTGAACGACTTGGGCGCGCGGCCAGGTTGCTGCAGCCAATGAAAATTATTAGTGCGCGGTTTTACATAAACTGTAAGCATTCTCATGGGCTGCAGCGACTTGGCACATTTGCGACTGGCGATAATTTTCGTACCAACACACACAAAAAAAAAATCATGTCGCATACTACGTTGATTGCACAAGATAAGCCTAACCCGGCAACCTTTTGTTCCGACGGTAGGAAGGAAAAATAGGAGGGCGATGGAGGGGGAGGGGGGGGGGATTAAAACTAGGCTACTGACAACATGAAATACCTCAAGCCCATCGCGCATTTTACACTCTAAGCGTATTTAAACTATTAAAGTAGAAAAAATTCCACCTTAACCTTAAACACGAAATTCGGACGTTGTTTCCTTACAGCTCTTACTTTCCTAGACAGGAAGTTTCTAAACTTAAAGTTTCTGTTCAGGAATTTACATCAGTCGTGTGTAAAAATCCTCAAATTGATTATATAAAATTTACAAATAATATTTTGTAAAAGCTCAAATAAGTCGATAACTTAGCTTGACGTCGCGCCTTACCATTAAAACACACATTCGTGAGAAATAGACGGTTAACCGGCAATAATTGCGCATATGCTCCAAACGGGGCAGTCCAATGTCTCGGGAGCTGTGGCAAAAATCACTCGCGCTATGCACTCGTGAGATTTCTTTAACTCCCTCGACATTGGATTGCCCCTTTTCTCTTTGGCTTCATGGTTTCGGGTGGGCAAGCGTCAAATTTGCCACCCCTTTTCGCGCAAACGAGCAATTATCGCCGGTTAACCGCTTATTCCTTACGATCTTAGTTTAAGTATAAATCATTTGTCTCAGGGTCACTTGTTGCATTCTCAAGCTAATAAAAACATCTTGCGCAAGCACTTAGCGTTTTTTTTCTTTTTTTTTTCAGTTTGCAACCAAACGTCGTGATTATCGAAAAAATATCGATAGTAGGGCACGTTTATGCAACGATTCAGCTTTGCATTCTCGCAGCTAGAAATCATCTAAAATTATAACATGGCGGGTAGCTCGCAACGAAACTGTCGATGATGTGAGTTCAGAGCGACTGGGAAATTGTTTCGTCAGGAGGAATTCTTTATCTTACTGTACAGACCATAACACTGCAAGCGTTTAAACTTGTAGCACATTACTCCGTTCCGTCCCGTTTCAACGACTGACGGCAACGGATGGTTCAGCGCACATTGCTTCCGTCACTAACCGTTTCAGTCGGCTCTACTGAGCTTTTAAGTAGAAAATTAAAGAGAAAGTCGTAGTAAATTATGTATTATTTCTTTACGCTCGGACGTGATGACATTTAAGTCCAGAAGGCAACGGAAATAGGTTCGCATCTGTATTTAGTATGGGAGAGGCATTGTGCGTCGTGGGGGGGGGGGGGGGGGGCGGGGGTTGGGGACGAGGGCGGCTGTCGACTGAAGCCCTAACCAGACTGGCTGCTCGCGGCTGCACGCCGACGTAGTATGGTGTAAAAAAGACTTCAATATTCGTCTCAAACGCAACACCAACCACACGGTTGCTGCAATGTTGACCTTGTAGGCACGTAGTTACGCATAGTTTCGCACGAAATTTTCTTCTGTCTGGAGAGGCCTTGAGGGCTGGTGCGTACACTTCTCGGATGCGATCAGTTTTTAACTGAATATTTTCTGCCTCGACAATCCGGGCCGTCAGCGGACGGGTCGTCACGAAACGGGACGGGGCAGTAACACGCGGCTCCTCTAATTTATATGCTTTCAATCCAGACAGAAACTTGACGGCCTGCGACGCGACGTGACGTTACGGAACGGAACGAAACGGAGTAGGCCTAGTGCGCTTCAAGCTTTACTCTAACAAAGTCTGATTTCGTTAATCCAGGTGACATTGTTACCATGGTAACGACGCCACTGCCATTGCGATTAAATGCCAGGTGCGAGAATGCAAAGGCAAGTCGTTGCGTACACGCGCCGTCAAACTATGCTGCTGGGAATATTACTTTCAGCAATATCCAGAAGTTATCGATAATTTTTTTGGAACAGGTAATCTTTTGTTCCCATAAAACTCGTGAGTGGTCTATGCTGGATAATTATTAAGATCCCGAGCCACGAAGAGGCAAGGAGGATTATTATTATTATTTTTTTTACGAACACAATCCCGTTTGACTTTCAGGCTCGTAAAGCTTGTAGCACACTACTCCGTTCCGTCACGCCACGTAGCAGGCCGTCAAATTTCTGTTTGAATTAAAAGCGTGTAAATTAGAGGAGGCGTGTATACTGCTCCATCCCGTTCCGTGACGACCCGTCGGCTGACGGACGGTATTGTCGTGGCGGAATCCTTTCACCCAAAAACTGATCGCATCGGAGAAGTGCACGCACCTGCCGTCAGTCGACGGCCGTCGTCGTCCGTCACGCGGTTGCTCACAACGCCTTTCCCAAACTAAATATAGATGCGAACCTATTTCAGTTGTCTTCTGGATAGTCCTTAATGTCATTATGGCCGAGCGTAAAGAATTAATACCTAGTTTACTACGACTTTCTATTTAATTACTTACTTAAGGTCACTACAAGTCCTTCTTCATTTACGTTGCTAATTTGGGTGCGATTAAATTTAAAAGCTCAGCGGAGTCGACTGAAACGGTTAGCGACGGAGGCAATGCACGCTGGTGCATCCGTTCACGTCAATCGTCGGAACGGGACGAAACGGAATCGAACGGAGTAGCGTGCTACAAGCTAAATTGGCAAGGAAGCGACTTCCATGTTAAACATCAACTTTAAAATTCTATAGTTTCGCCCAGAATTGACATACACTTACGAAATTCGGTATTTGGGGACGTGTCGTAACTATTTGACTGCGTTAAACATTTTATTCAGAACAACCGATCCGTTTGCCCTCCACCACAGCATGGCCATTTCTTGTTGTTGTTGTTATTGTTGTGACTCTTTGTCGTCACTAGTACAGCTGTTAAGCATGCACATCGAGATAAAAGGATGAAATTCGGTACGCAAATTATTCTTAGCAGTACAAATTGAACTAGCTAAGGAAATCCCTTGAGATATCCCTCTCGTACACCCAGCCTCCGTGAGCCTGATGAACAACAAATTCTCGATGATCGAGCTAAAAGTTTGAACTGTCGCACGCAAGTTATTCTTAACAATCACATCGATCCAGTCATGGAACTCCCATGAAACATCCCTCATAGCCTCTCCCCCTACCGCCCACCTACCACCTGTTTCCCTGCGAGGCTTGACCAACAAATTATTTCAGGTCGAGCTGAAAGCATGAAATTTGGTACACAAATCACTCATAGCAGTACAAATCAAACTAGCTTTGGAACCCCCTCGAAATACGCTCAAGGGGGGATCAGCTCCCCCCCGCCCGTGGTCCCTACCTGAGATAGCAGATAGCATTCTTTTAGAGTGGTTCACAAGTCATTCTTAGCAGTACAAATTGAACTAGCTAAGGAACTCCCATGAAATCCCCCACGGTCCCTCAGCTTCCTTCTCACCCCCTTCCCTGCTCGCTCCATGAAGCTGATCCCGACAAATTCATCATGCTGATCGTACTAAAAGCATGCATTGTGGTACACAAGTCGTTCTTGGCAGTAGAAATCGAACCAGCTATGGCTCCCCATGAAATGCCACCAAAGCCTACCGCTGCGTAGCCCCCAACTCCCCCTCTGTGCACCATCATGAAGCATCGATGACCAACAAATTCTTGCTGAACGTACTAAAAACACACATTGTAGCAGTAGAAATCAAGCTACGTATGGAACACCACGAGATACCCCCCTGTGTTCTGTGTCCACTCCATGAGGCTGCATGACCAACAAATTCTACTTCGATTTGTACTGCTGAGAATGACTTGTGTACCAATTCAAGTTTTAGCATGGATCAGCAAGAAATTTTTGTTCAATAACCTCATAGAGGTGAGTGTGGTGGGGGAACCGGTAGAGGGTTCGATCTCAACGGGGTTCCACGGCTAGCTCGATTTGTAAGCTAAAAATGACTTGTGTACCAAGTTTCATGGCGTTCAGCTCGATGTGCATGATTAGCCAAATTCTGGCCCGTAGCAGCTGTACCACCTGGCGATCGAACCAATGAACCGATGCTCAAGTATTACAGCTTACACTGGTGGTATGAAGAAGGCCTATACGGCATTTTGAACGCTATTTTAATGTAATTCTTGTTCTTCTTCTTCTTCTTGTTGGGGAAATTTTGCTCTCACCTGGAGATAGAAACAAACAACCGATTTTCAATTTTTGTAGCTTAAGATTGAGTAATAAAAATGCTAAAAGTGTTTTTTGGGACGCTGGATATTCTTTTACACATATTAGTGCGACGCTGATGGCTTATATGTCTTTTTCGTATGTCTGTTCCTTAAGCGTTTTAAGTTTTTTAATGCTTACATCCGTATTTTATGCGCTTAAGCGTTTTTGAATACTAACACTTGAATGGCCACAGTAGGATTGTTACACTTGAAGTCCAGAAACGAAACTACCTCCTGACATTTTTGGAACGAAAAGGGCCATGTGGTGTCTCGTGCTCATGTCGATTGTGGCATGTCAAAGATGCTGGGTTTTCGACTTGGATTTCTTCAGCTAAATTGTCCCTCTCGTTCTCTACTGTAGGGCAAAAAAATCCCACCAGGGATGACCGCTCTCATGATAAAAAAAAACAACTCAAAAACGAAACCGTCACATGCTATCATTCCTAGATAAATGAGGTGTGGCGCTAATGATTGCTTCGAAATGCAATTCTGCATTCATGCTGCCTAGTACAAATGATTTAGTGGCGCATTCAGCAATTTTCTTGCCAAAAAAAGCTAAAAGCCGTTTTCCACGGAAGTGATTGCGTTTCCCGTTTAATTTTAAACTGCAGCTGCATCCTTTTAAAAGTTATTAAAAACGCTAAAAATCTCGAGAGCTTAAACGCAAAATTTGGCGTTTGTGAAACATCTGTTCAGCTGGTTCACCATACTTTGGATGGACAGAGGCGGAAGAGGAGAGCACCCACTTGTAGCCTAAATCCAAGCATCTGAAATATGATACGGTAAGTCAAAATTAGAACTTTAAGTTAAGTTTCATAAGTCCTGTTGTTATTCTTGTTTTTTTTTTTTGGGGGGGGAGGGGGAGTGTATGATGATAAAGTGTATATTGTTGCTGTTTTATGATCAACCATAATTCGTAATCGCCAGACTGATTGGGTATCTGTCGAAACTGTAATTCTGA
>JAHWFP010175474.1:43163-55791 GCA_023313725.1 Lithobius niger
GAAGAGAAAAAGAGTTATTAACCCTTTAATGCCCATGTCAAAGTGGGGGCATTTTTTGTTAGTCCCACGTGTTAGTTGGGTCGGCCGCAGGATTTGAACCGACATCCACTTGGTTTGGAGACGAGGACGCTGACCACTGGGCTGTTGCTGCTCGCTTTGCTCGGGGCACCCGGGGACCCAACCCATAGCTAGTTCTTTGCCGTCCATAGCCGTCCACTATACAGGCCGTTGGGCAGTAAAGGGTTAAACAAAAAATAGGCCGTAAAGATAACATTTGTCAACGTTAATTAGTCATTATTAGTGAACTTGCTGGAAAGGGGTTATTTTCTTTAGCTTTACTCGTCCAGCTGCTTTGCATCTTTGTGAATGTAACTTTTTTGTCTATTTTATTTTATCATCATGAACGCATTATTATTTTTTGTATCCTTATCGTAGGCTCATTTATTCTGTATACCTCTTGAGGCCCCGTGGTTCCTCTGAACGTCCCCATAGTTTTATTTGATGATTTTACTCGATAAAATAAAAAAAACTATGGACACATTCAAGTATTACGTCACCAGGTAGGGAAGACGATTGATGACGAGGGGGGAAGGGTGGCCAGTTGATGACGTAAGCACCGTTACCATGTTTTGGATGGTATCTCGTCGGTGTTTGATAATTTGCAGTCAAAGTTTTGGATGATTTCTAGTTGACGTTATGGATAGTATCTAGTCGATGTTTTCATGTGGCGATTATCCTATGCTACATGAAAAATAACTCTTTAAATAAGTTCTTTATTAACAAAAACAGGAAAAAGATGGAAAGCCAAAGGCTCAACAAGCCTTAAATAAATACAGATGCAAACATATTTTCGTTGCCTTTTGGACTTATATGTCAGACTGCCTGAGCGGGGAATCGAACCCACGACCTTTGAAACCAAAGGCCGAGATCCTACCGCTGAGCATGTCAGTGTGGCTCAGCGGTAGGATTTCGGCCTTTGATTTCAAAGGTCGTACGTTCGATTCTCCGCTCAGGCAGTCTGACATATAAGACCAAAAGGCAACGTGAATTGGTTTACATCTGTATTTATTTAAAAACAGGAAAGGGTAAAGATGGCCGCTTTTGTCATGGGATACTTTTAAATGCTTTGGAATTTGGGGATCCTTGACAATTCTGGGCCCTATGCATGTACATAGAGCACCTACACCTAATAGTGTCACTGGTTGAGCCTTTCGTTTTTCCACTTAAAACGAGAAAAGTCGTCACAAGACATTTCGGTCCTTAGACATTTCAATCATCAATTTCGATAATGGCTGTTTTTCCTCAAACCCACTACGTCTTTAAATGAAACTTCTCTTCTTGATTTTCGCAATGTTGTTAGTTAGCAGGCATGAGAAATTTCAACAAATTAGCTGATTTCATCTTTTTTTGTGCTGAGCAACATTTACAGTAAGTTTCCCGTTTTTTATTTTTGTTGGTACTTCTGATATTCTGATTATTCCGTCTGAAATTCGAACACGCGCCGTGCCGCGCTGCTGGAAATAGTAACAAAGCTTCATTGTAGTTAAAAATTTCCCGCCATCAGTTGTTGTCAAAACAAGGGAGGCCGACAACGGACGTTTGTAATTAAACCGTCTGAAATCGAAGTCGTGCTGGCCCTCCAGAATCTGCTAAAGGGGGCTGGCCGCGCCCGGCCACGGCCAGCCCCAGCCCTAGAAGATTTATTCCGTATGAAATCACTATAAAACTGTGACGACTCAAGGAAAACATCATACATTTAACCAAATATTAAATGGGTGGGGTACACCCCCACGCTGTATTTTACTCTTGATTTAAATACGTACAACGATAGGCACATGGAAGCGTTTCCAAGTTTATCTAAAACTGATAAAGGACTGAGGGAAATGCATCTTAAATTAATCACTAAAAGCAATTGAAGCTGCAAAGGAACGGGCAACAAGCAGTGAATCAACGAAACGTTTCTAAAGCTTTCTATTTATTTCTTGTTAGGTTATGTAAGCCTTTGTAACAAAGAGAAAGATTCCGTTGTACAAGATGTTCCAATAAGTTCATGGTGATGGCCATCAAAACCTCGTCACGGCACTGAGAAACAACAATGACTGGTAAGTAGAACCTAGTGTTGAAGATGTTATCTTTCTCATAAGGAAAAATAAATAGACAAAATTCCAATTTGCCCTTCGCGTGTGGTTTATCTTTCTAAATGTTGGAAGTATGCAACTTATTTACATATTTCCAACAATGATAAAGATAAAACCATACCGAAGATTGCCGGATCATATCCAAAGAAAGGACACCTGTGTTTTCTACACACACCAAGGCAAATATGATGTATTTCATCATTTACGCTGACGATTTAGCTACTCTTACTTCCAGCCACAAGATACGGCAGCTGGCAAGGGTAATACTCACTACAAGTTTCTAAATATGCCCTCTAATTGGTCCCGTAAACTTCATGCCGGGAATCCAGTTTATCAAAGCGCAAGATGGCTCAATGGTTTTGAACCATACCACCATACTTCAAGAAGGTGTTAGCTAGATTTGACATGCAGGATAGCACATAGTTACCACTTACCATTTACCTTAGTTAATTACCACAGAGGAAATTAACTGGCTCCCGCACGCGTATTTATAAACGCCCTTGCGACGCGGTGAGCTGCTCCGAGTCACGTGACTGAGGGCGCCGATGAGACCACGCGATTTTGCCAATGGTGCCGAATAGGAGTAAGGTTTGTAAATACGCCACCCGGCCCTTTTGCCATAAATCCTCCTCTGACGTTAGTTTTACAGTATTACCAAAACCAGGCAGGAGTGCTATCTTTGTTACCGTTTCATTTGATGGTTCAGCGATGTCTGTATTTCCTGCTGCCCCGTGGATAGCTTCTCTGCACTACCCAACTTCTTTCTCCAATATCTTCCTTGTTTTGCATGCGATTTTTTCTCTGCTTCCTGTGTTGTACAAGTAGCACGATCCCCCACAACTTTCTAATTTACTTTATGCCCCTATACTGCGTAGGTAAGGAGATACAAATTGAATGACCTTGAATACGACCTCCAAGGTCATTTTGGATGGCATCATCGAATTCACCATAGGTAACTTCCTATACGAGTATGCTATTATCAGCAAACCATGTCCAAATGTTAAGGATTTCTTTGACTGGTACGGGACTTCTGAGACATACTGTATGAAGAGGACAGCAGTACAGCACTTACATAAGTAGTGTAAGCTGATCTGAACTGGAAAAGGATTCTGACAACGTTCAGGTAATTGTGGGAGACTACTATGCTATTTCAGAAGCAGTAGTGTGTATTTTTGCCCTGTTCTGAACAATTGTTAGATCCTGACATGAGCGAAGGTTTCTCCCGATTTTTCCTTCACCGCGGTAGAGATTCTCTGATATAAAGTTCAACCCGATTGCATGAAAATAACATGACATCATCTAACTGACGCTTACTGTTGTTACTTCTTCAAACGGGTATGCACAAACTAAACAAAAACAAAAATTAACAAACAAACAAAAAAAACGAGTAAAAAAATATTAAAAAAAAAAAAAAACAACAAAAATCTAGGTCGCTAGAATAGACAACACAAGCCTCAATACTACGCTATACGGCTAGGCAGTGTTTATATATAGATCCACAAAGGTTATATAGACCTAGATGGAGTTAACATAGCTACGTAGAGGGAAGAGGTTATACGTAGTCCTTGCTAAAGAAAGCATACTTTGTGGATTTTGGTTAGCTTCGCTCCATTCTAGTAAGACCAGACAGAGTTGTAACACAATAAATGACTTATTTTACCGTTTAAAACTATTTGAATATTTTGAAACCTGGCATATCATCACGACAATGGTCAACATTTTTGGAGCGGGACTCCTTCTGTTGTAACTCAATGATGCTTCTTTGTGGTAACATCACGCCAAAACTACTGAACCGAATTTGATGGAATTTTGCATGCTGAACAAGTACAACTCTAAGTGTCTTTATTTATTTCAGTTCGAAAATCGGGTATATTTTGAGCCGGATATTAAGGAAAATCAGTCGGAAAATGTTAGAAACCAATTATATTCGAAATCGTTTTTGGTGCGCATTAATTGTAATTAGAATGGTTCGGCCTTTCAAAGGAGTGATATCGACGTCCAAAGTACTATTTGGTGCGATTAACTTGGCGAATATTTTGGTGTGCTGATATCAATGTTTTCAAGGCTCGAACAAATTCTGAAATTGGTGATCTCTTTTACCAGTTTTGATTTTTGATACGATATCAATTATTTCTTTTTAACTGTGTATTAGACTCCACTCAACTATACTGACAACACTCAAAAAAGCGTCTTCATGTTTACGAATTAATTGGAAGGGCAGTGAATTGGCGCCAAAATGACGTTCACCCAATCACAGCGTGCTATACTAGCTCTGGCTCCCCCCTCAAGCCAGAGAGCGGATTAAGTGCATACATGGAGGTCCAATGTCGCACTAACTTCCCTTACGTCGACGTAAAGAGGTGGTTTAACTAATTCGCTACAAGCTCGCCAGTAACGCGACGTAGCACGGTTACATGGAGGGTCTTGATGCGAATCAACGAATGTCGTCGTAAAATTAACACTATGTCGCCCTAACGGACATCCATGTATACTTACATAGTACTTAAATTGTTTCGTCCCTAACCGCATGCTAATTCAGTGTTTTTTGCGCATACTAGCTAAGGGCGCGTTTATGCAATGAATCGCCTTTGCATTCTCGAAATTAGAATATAGTCGCCTTGGCAAAGGTGTGGTTGCCATGGTAACACTGTGCCCAGATAAAATAAATCAGACATCGTTTGAGTTGATGCTGACAGTCTTATAATCTGCGACAATAAGGGAAATAATTCCTCCTGACTAAACAATTTTCCCAGTCACTTCTAAACTAAAAATAATGACTGCTTTCATTTCGGGCCGACAGAGCTAAAACATCGCCATGATGGAATTTCAGATGATTTCTAGCTGCGAGAATGCAAAGGCGAGGTAAACGTACCCTAGCACGGGGACGAATGGCGAGTTTCGCATTGTGTAGGCTGATAAAAATTCCAAGGAAATCGTTTCTTTTTTTTTTTTTCTTTGAGCAACATAATTTCTTATTGAAAGTGTAAATTCAATATTTCTATAAAATTATACCATGTAAGAAGATTAACACTTAAGGTGTACTTGCCCAGTGTTAGCTACACCAGTATACCTCCTATACCATAACTAACCCATAATGGCCCGTCGATCGACGGAACATGCCCTTATCGCAGCTTGGACGGGATTCGCACTCACAACTTTTAGATTACTAACCATCAGACTTCAATGATTTGATGAAATACTCCAATTTTAAACGTATCTACATCTATAATATGCAGCAGCGCTGAGTGCGCCTCCCGCACATGGGCGGAGTGCACCCTTCTATACCAGAACATTTCTGGTGATTGTAGTTCAAAAATCCGAACATGTCAAAAGCTGTACCTGGCTATTTAAGACTGAACCAACCGAAGTTCCCTCACTTCTCCTGGCTGGGTGCGCGTCATCCCTCTTTTGATAAAATGTACCGTAAGTTGTGTATTAAATACCCAGCTAATGCTAATGCCGAGAGCCCTAAAATGCTTGAAGGTCAAAATTGTGAAATAGCCTACTTCTGTTAATAGTCCAGTAAAATTAGGTAAAAAACGGGCCAATAAAGGAATTAATTAGCAACAAGCTACAAATTTGTGGGATGGTCTCAGGTGGCGTGCTAAACAACATGAAAAGTCCCCTAAAATCAGACCATGGCGTTGTCCGCCATATCGGAAAAATTGCCGCCATTTGGCACCAAAACACACATTTTCTTCTTTTCCTCCCAAACCATTGCCCTTACAAGAAAATCACTTCTATACATAATTTAAGAAAAATAAATTTCTAGCCTTTTTTTTTGTCTATACTACATTTTGCTAAGTACAACAGTTTGTCAAAAAAAGTAGTGAAATTTTAGCCATTGAGAAGCACTACAAATGGGATAAAATGTAAATTTTTGAAGTTTTTTCCCAAAATGTTGCTTTAACTTAAATATCTCTGAGGAAGATGTATTTCATTTGTGTTCTCTTGTTTGAAAAGATTTTTAAAGGAACTTGTCACCAGAAATTGCTTCCAGCAGTTCTTTTTATTTGGCCAATGAGAGTTTTTGTAGGGGGCATAATGCTTCTTTTTAAATGCTTTTTCCTCACTAAATTATTCACACTAAACTGAAGCAAACTGGTAAAGTCCATCCTTTATTAACCATGCACACAGCAGTAAAAATGTGTGATGAATCATTCCAGTGAATAGCACGCCAACTATTCAATCCAGTTATATGTGTCGTAAAGCCTAATGAATAACTGGAAAGTCCACTAATACGCGCATTTAAATGTGAAGAGGTAATGGCGTAACGACGAAAGCATATATGTATCTTTTTACTGGATTGCCTAACATACTGAACTTCGCCTAAATGATGCCAAAACAAAGCACTCCATCTTTTTAGAAGAGAATTACGAGGCAACAAGGAGGGATAGGAAAGAAGAAAAAGAATTCCGATATTGACCCAGCCTTTAAATCTGTGACACTAAGAAGAAAAAAGTCAAAACGGTTGAACCAAAATTCACAACTCACGGAAGAAAATTTGAGCATCATGGAGTACTCAAACAAATCGTATACAAATCAAGATTCCTTTTTGAGTTCAGCACAGGAGGAGTTTAAGAAGAAACTAAATCCACCATATGTTTCTCCTCCCTCGACCATGCATAGTTTGTGCCTATCTGATGACTCATTAGCCACAGCTCCATTAATACACATGGAGTCAGAATTTTTCACAAAAAGTAAAAATCCACGTACCCCCCCAAACAAACAATCTGGTAGTGACTTTTCTAAATCACTTGTTGAGAAACAAAATCCCAATGTTGGCTACTCAAATGAATTCTTGTCAAGGTCAGTTGCAGAAATTGGAATGGAGATGAGCAAATTAAAACGGGACCATGACATTGACCGCATCGAGCGGGACCTTGATTTGACAGCAATTGGGGTCAAACTGGACACACTCTTTAATGTGGTTTCAAACCAATCGTCATGTTTTGTTCCTGGAGTGGATACAGATCGGTCATCTATTTCTGGGGTTGCAGTTCCAACCTGGATGTATAGCAATGATGTAGA
This sequence comes from Lithobius niger, assembly GCA_023313725.1. Classification (NCBI taxonomy): domain Eukaryota; kingdom Metazoa; phylum Arthropoda; class Chilopoda; order Lithobiomorpha; family Lithobiidae; genus Lithobius; species Lithobius niger. The sequence goes on from JAHWFP010175474.1 coordinate 50,333, forward strand.
ACAGTCAAAAAAAACCCCGTGCCAGGAAGCCAAACAAGAGCAATCTAAACCTGGGGACAAAGCTTGCTGCTGTTGCTGCAAGCAGATCGAAGAGAAACTTAACGTTAAATGGAGCAGACGATTGGATTCATTAAGCGATACTCTAGCCATTTTTCTGGACTCCTTTAAGGACTTCATGTCTATCAGTATGTCAACCATGGAATCAAAACTTGAAAATGTTGTACTTCATCAGTCACTGAAGTTCGTGGACACAATTGACAAGTTCTCGAAGACTGTTTGGGATATAAAGCAAAATCTTGTTCCATCCATGAAAACCACTACAGGGACTCAAAAATTTAAAGTCAGTACCGTGTTACTGCAGTCACCAGCTGGGGAAGTTCAGGTTGCATCCACTCATGTTGATCCACTTATTGATAAACAAAAATTAAATGTAACCATGGATAGTCAAACCATCGGTGTGGAATCTGGACCTACAATTACCATTGCAAATACATTACATGAAAGCGAAAGAATACATAAAAATAAATGCTTACCTCGTGACCCAGCAAAAAAGATGAAAGCATGGGACAACCTCCTTCTCACACTGGAAAGAAATAATCCAACCCATCCGGATTCGCGTTTTCTTGCAAACCGCCACATTAGGAACCATAGTTCGGACCTCATCTCTGAGCCCAGTGCTACAAATTCGTCCAGTAACCATCAGAATCAAAGGAAAAAGAAAATAATCATCGTTGGCGATTCCCACGTCCGTGCTATTAGACTGTGGAAAAGTCTAGGGGACTCTTTAATCTGGACGTATCCGGGCCTTCGCGTAGAACAGCTGGCCGAAAAACTGCCTGCCGTACTTCATGACACTTCCGAGGAACCAGTTGTGATTTTGTGTGCCGGTGGTAACAATATCGATGATAAGACGCCATTTGAAATTGCAAATAGTATTAAGGACGCAGCCCTTGCCATTTGGCAAATAAAACCTGGTGCTAGGGTAATATGCTGTGGTTTGTTGCCCCAACCAGGAAACAGAAGCAAAAATAAACACCAGTGTTACAACAACCTAATATGTGCAAATAGTGAGCTGTACCGAGTGTGTTTAAGTATAGGCATTGGTTTCGTGTCGGTGTGGAACCAAGTTCTTGGCAGACACGGATTCTTTGCACGGGATGGTATCCACTTAACTAACCATGGAAAGGAAATACTATCAAACGAAATATCAAATGCAATTTCATGCCCTGATTATCAGGGAAACTGGGGTCATTAATGGGTGATCCCCGAAGACCATACTTGTTAGAGAAGCATCAAGTTGTAAACCAAATTGGTTATCAAAGTAATTTACAGTGTGTACTTGTTAATGCTAGGAGTATATATGCAAACTTACAAGCCTTTATTTTCCTTTTAGCCTCTGGTAAATACGACGTTGTTTTCGTGACTGAATCATGGTTGACTCAGGCACACTCTGACCGCATGATTGTCGGTAACACACCTTACACTGTAATTCGAAGAGATAGAGAAACTCGTGGTGGTGGATTACTGATTGCTCTGAAAAAACACTTGATTTATGAGATCGTGGGCAGAGGAGCAAATAGCGAATCCCTGTGTGTGGATATTCTGGATACTAAACTTCGTTTTTTGTTGGGTTATTTACCTGACAAATATGATTTAAATGCTATTGAGGGTTTTTGTTCAGATGTTCGGTATTTTTACAGTGCCAAAAACGTTGAGTTGGTTGTGCTGGGTGATTACAACATGTCATTCATAGACTGGAGTGCTTCCTCGGCCGCTCATAGGAGCGGCAAGCTTTTTCTAGAATGTATGTCTGAATTGGGTTTATCACAGCAGGTTGAGAAGCCGACAAGGGGTAGTAACATCCTGGATCTTATCTTGGTGGAAAATGACCGCAGTGTTTTTGATATTGAAGTTCTGGAGCATATGGGTGGTAGTGATCATAATATGGTGGGTTTTAAACTACCCAGTGCAAAAATAAATCAAATTGGTGACAAACAAAAAATTGATCACCCAATAAATTTTGATTATCTAAAATTAGAACTGAGACGAGTCCCATGGGCTTCAGAATTGCTTGGTTACACAAACGTTGATCTTATGTATACCCACTTTATTAAACTGGTAAATCAGTGCATAGTAAATTGCACGCCATTAGTTAAAAATACAAATACTTTAAGAGCAAAATCAAAATTAAGCATCCCATTGTGTATAAAAAAGTTAAATCGCGTAAAACAAAAACTATGGAAGAAATACCGGTCCAACAGAACTGCGGAAAATTTAACTACTTATAATACTTGCAGGCAAAATTATACTAAATTGACCAGGGATTTTGAAATCAAGAAGGAAAGAAAACTAATTAAAAAAGGTAATCTTACATCACTTTACAAATTCGTAAAAAATAATTCGGGATTTAGTCGAACCATCCCTCCACTAAAAGTCGGGAAACATCTCGTAATCGATTTGACTGAAAAGACAAACGTATTTAATGATGAGTTCTCCAAAAATTTTGTTTTGGACGATAAATGCTACCCTCCAATAATAGGCCGTGATAACTTATCAGACTGTATGCTTCCAACGGTTACTGCAGAAATGATCCTTAAATATTTAACTAAAATGAGAGCAAGTTATGCTGTAGGTCCAGACGGCTTTTCAGCGCATTTCTTTAAAGAAATTAAACATGAGATCTGTATACCATTAGCCTGGATTGGTGAACTTTCACTGCAAACTGGTAAATTGCCGAACCTTTGGAAATCAGGTAAAGTTTCCCCAATTTTTAAAAAAGGTGAATCTTCAGACCCCAAAAATTATCGCCCAATTGTTCTTACCTGTGTACCATGTAAAGTAGTAGAGTTGGTTTTAAAAGACGTAATGATGCATCACATAAAAAAATACGATTTACTTGCTGACGACCAGTTCGGCTTTGTTGATGGGAGATCAACATGCACCCAACTTCTTTGTTCATTGGAGGATTGGACCTCAGCTGTTGATAATGGAATCCCTATCGACATAATCTATCTTGATTATGCTAAGGCTTTTGAGTCAGTCACCCACAACAAATTGCTGTTCAAACTTGAAAAATTTGGTTTTGGAAATAAACTTCTCACGTGGTTGACCGAGTTTTTAACGGGCAGAAGCCAGTGGGTTGAAATTGATGGTGTAAAATCAAAACAAACACAAGTTTGTAGCGGAGTACCTCAGGGATCGGTCTTGGGGCCACTACTTTTTATCATCTTCTTAAATGATCTGACATCACTAAATGATAAAATCAAATTAAAGAAATTTGCAGACGATGTGAAGCAGTACAGCTCGGTGGTTGACTGTGTCAGCCATTCTGAATTGCAGGAAGAGTTGAACAGGCTTCAGTCTTGGTCGACAGACTGGCAACTCCCATTAGCACCACAAAAATGCAATGTTTTTCATGTGGGGTCCCGGAATTCGAATCTACATTGCAAATATTTTTTGTCGGGTGCAAATGCACTACCAGAAATTGAAGTTGTAAAAGATTTGGGGGTTTGGATCACAAACGACCTTAGTTTCAGTTATCACTGTAATAAAATTGTAATGGCTGCACGGCAACGGGCAGCTATGATTCGAAAATTCTTCCGTTCCGGGGACCCACAAACTCTAACTTGGGCTTTCAAGGTCTATGTACGACCAATACTGGAGTATGCTAGTCCAGTTTGGTCACCCCACCTCCTTAGGGACATTGACCTTCTTGAGTCAGTTCAACGAAGGTTCACAAAGAGTTTAAAGGGTTTATCCCATCTATCCTATACAGATAGGCTTAACGCCTTGAAATTAGAACCTCTTGAATTAAGAAGATTAAGAGCGGATCTAACTTTAACGTATCTATTGCTACATGGTCACCTTGGGGTTGATTCCACGTTTTTCTTTGAGCTCCGTTCCGGTGATCGAACGAGGGGGCACTCCTGGAAGTTGGTTGCAAATCCCTTCAGGGTCAATACTAGAAAATTTTTTTTCAGCAGCCGGATAGTTAACTGCTGGAATAAATTACCAGCAACTGTGGTTGAGGCAAATACACTCACTTCATTTAAAATACGTCTGAAGGCAGTTTGCCTCACCGATTTCCTGCATAGGGTATTATAGTTATGTAATTAGACCCTATACAATGTTTTTTTTAACGTTTTTTAATGTTTTTTTTATTGGTTTTTATTGTTTTTTATGTATTTTTGTTTTTTCTTTGACGAACAAATTAATTTGTGATCTGAGCTAGTTTGTTATAAGTGAAATGCTCTACCAAGCCCTTTGCTATTGTGCAAATGAATATTATTATTATTATTATTATTATACACATCTTTTTAAATTGTATATAGCTCTAGTCTTACTTCCCACTTCAGTTTTTAACTTTAACTACACCAATTTCATTCATTTCATTGTTTTATTATTTTTATTATCTACGATGCATTTTATATATTTTTTATTTATATTTATTATTTTATTTTTAAAGAAACATTGACAGCGTTACCCGGCTTTTCCCTGCATTTGTCCCTCACGTTTGGCGATGCCATCGGGGACCATTGTGGTCCCTGGTAGGTCTAACCTTGGTGGTAAGGCATTCGTGACCCCAACCCCATACCTTCAACCCTTCCACTGCAGCCGAGTCATCGTCCTTGTTTTAAACTTTTCACTGTCAAACTTTTATAATTTGATATTTTTTAGTTTTTTTAGTTTTAACATCGGACGGCAGTCAGTGACGACCCAGTCCTTGTCGCTCCGGTTGCGTTTGCAACAAACCTATATTATTATATACTGACTTTCAAATTCAAAGTGCTCTTGCGAGCCCTCTAATAGCCAGAAGTGGACATGCTTAGGATTGTCTGAAAGGTGGGGATCTATTCTTTCCATCAATCCTAACCGAAGTTGTTTAGCTTACATATAAATATAAATATTAGCATTACTAGGGCTATTTTTAATTGAAGCCGCTACCCCAAATACAGCTCCACCTTTAAACGGGAATAGGACAGTCCCTAGCTTAGCTAAACAAATTTGGTTAGGATTGATGGAAAGAACAGATCCCTACCATCAATCCTAACCGAAATTATTCATCTGAGATATGGACCGTTCTACGCCCATTTAAAGGTGAAGAGGTAATGTCGTAGCAGCGAAAGCGTATGTTATTTTCGAATTCAAAGTACTGTTGTGAGCCCTCTAATAGCCAGAAATGATCATGCTTACGTTTTCTGAACGGTGGGGAGCTATTCTTTCAATCCTAACTGAAATTGTTCAAGTTAGATATCGGAACCGTCCTACACCTATTTTAAGGTGTAGCAGCTGTAATTGGTTTAGCTGCTATTTTGAATTTCAGCGTGCCATTGGAATGCTCATATTAGTATTTGTTTCTAAGCTAAACAATCTCGGTTAGGATTGATGGAAAGGATAGATACCCACCTTTCTGAATATTCTAAGTATGTCTATTTCGGGCTATTAGAGGGCTCAAAAAA
>JAHWFP010175478.1:0-43858 GCA_023313725.1 Lithobius niger
AATGTTCCCTCTACAGAGTTTCTTCGACAGAGTTTATAAAACTATCTTGACAGAGGGAAAAAAATACAGCGTCGCACATTTTGCATTTAAATGGTGTTTCTCTAGGATGGAGTACTAAATTGTGTCTTGAAACTTTAGTCATCTCCAGACAATCAGAGAGTCGAAAAGAAAGCACACGAAACTGCCAAAAACGACACTAATAATTTAAGTCCACTGTAATGGTCAACGAATGCATACCAAGCGATACCAAGTGTTCTTCCGACAAAATCAAGATGGCGGCCACTGCAGGTCAGCTAGCCACCACACCGTAAAATACCATTTCGCAAGTCCAAGAGTTTATTAAAAGTCAAAAAACATACGTAACAACATCCTGGCACATTCATGATCCATAATCATTTTCAGAAATGGGCCAAGGCCCAAGAGTAGCCCAGTACACCAAAAAGTCCAGCAATTAGCAGAGCAAAATCAAATACGTGCGTACCACTGATGCGGAATTTTCGCAAGTGCTACTGATGCGGAATTTTTTAACTAGATAACTCAGCTTTTTTAGCAAAAGCACTCATGGAACACTCATGGAATTCTGCAGATTCTTAGGTTTTAAATGGACATGAATAATTTTACAATTAAAAGCTCTGGATCCAGTAAGTTGTTCAATAGTTTCATAGTCAAAATTAATTTTACTCGCAGACATTACATCCTCATCAGCAACACTACATTAAAATGTTCAACCACATCATTAAAAGTTGCGTTATATGCATCATAGACTTCACGACAATTTTCAAAGTTTACGTTCGTACTACTGTGAGTTGCTTCTCCTCCCTTTTACATCTGCATTTTTTTAGAAACTAGTTGTACCCTTTGGTCCCACTGATTTTTGTTTCAAATGATGGTTTTCAGATGTGTGAGGTGGAGGATTTCTTGTTTCATCTTCATCTGGTGTATGAGGTGGAGCTGGAGGATTTATTCCATCATTTTCGTCTGTATTTTCATGTTCGGGCGCTGTAGAGATGGAGCCCAGCTCGTCGTTCTATTCAGGCAGTATTTTACTTGGAAGGGCAGACTTATTGAAGCGTACATTTTGTCTCAGTATCCATAATCAGAATCCTTTTTTTTTACTAGCGCCATAACTCAAGAATATTCCTTATCTTGCTTTTGCTTTTAACTTTTTGAAAAAAAACAAAAAACTTGTGAAGTTGGAGCATTGGTATTTTGTAATAGACCAGGCTACCAAAAGCACAGAGGTGCTGAGCGGATGGTATAAGTTGGACGATGCCATCGTATCATCGGAATTGTATCAGTTGGTGGTGCTTTTCTTTTGCCGGTGTTATATTTATTAACATTTTTTACCCCTGCGTTGAATAGAAGTGATGTGTTAGACCCATCAAAGTCCCATAGTTTCTCTCGATGACATGTTCCGAGTTAGCAAGTTGGGGGGGGGGGGGGTCGTTGTTTCATGTTGAATTTCGTTTTCTCTATATAAAGAGTTGTTGCATTGTTGCTCCAGTAAGTTTGGGTTGATTATCTGTTCGCATAACTGACCATTTTCTCTTCTGTGTAATCAGTGAAAATTTTGATTGTATTCTGAAAGTCTGATTTGTATGTCGTAAAGGTGACGAAGAATACGTAGTATACTCATCAATTATACTAAAGATATATTTTACTTTGGTGTGTAGAGCTGGGGTTCCAATTGGCCGAAATGCATCGATTCATAGACGTTTCATCCGATGTTGTGCATAATTTCATGTTGTCCACTGAACGGTAAAGTTTTCATCTTTGCTTTTTGACAGATATTACAGATAGGGAGTTTCCTTAACACATGGGATGTCTTGCAGTAGATAGTGTCGTACTTTTGTTGCCATCACTTGCTGTGAGAGACAGTGTTGCCAAATTTTTCAAACGATCACGCAGCATTGGGCCCGGTTGATACTTGGGTGGGTGACCGCCTGGGAATCTGGGTACTGCAGACATTTGGCCTCAGGGCTTCGTCGGGCAGATGACCGGAAGCGGTTAGCACTCACTATAAAGCCCTTTGAAACGATCATATGGATTGATAGCTTCAACGAACCCTTGGTAAAAACGGTTGTGGTTTACTCTAACAACCACTATGCTCACCTAACCACTTAAAAGTACTTCCAAGGGATGTGCATCGTATCCCAGTCTTCCAATGGATTTGTAAACCTCTGTTAATAGCAGTTTTTCTCCTATCTCGCCACCGAATGAAAGCGATTTCTTTAGGTGAGTTTTCATTTGGATATGATTCGTGTGTTCTCGCATTGCTGGGATAGTATACATGCCAAGTAAAATGGCGGAAACGCTTACGTTTTTACAATATACACTTAACGTTTTTGAATTGGAATATACTCATAAAACAGCCCTCTAGCTTTTGTTGATAAAACGGCTAAAACATTTTCACACTCAGCCTGTACAAGGCAAAATAATTAGCATTCACATTTAATGAAAAGTGTGCTGGCTTCATGCAAAAACCGTGGCTGTGGGTGACTGCTCCTAGCCTTAACTTTAATGTGGTGTTATGTATTACATTTGATGGATTTAATGCCAATGATTGCTAACGAATTGTTGTTAGTTTCTGTACTGTAATCTCTGAGTACTCTATTGTGAAGTGCTATACTTTACCGTTTGTAGGCAAAATGTTAATATTCCAGAAACTGTATTTACGCCCATTGTCTTTTGCCCCTTATCTTTTAGATAAAGGGTTATCGAATTATTGTCATTGTTATTCCTCCAGTGCCTCCAAGGGTTATCTATTATTGTCATTTTTATTATTATTTATTATCAACAAAAGCTCTAGTGGTATTACTACAGAAAATACGTGTACCTGACTCGGCAAACCACAAAGACTCGCTTATGTTCAGCTTCAGGCTTTTTAAATGATCCAATTTTCTATGCACAGCTTTGGCATTCGTTAATTGAAGGCGCCTTCTCCTATCTTGTAAAACCGCACCAGGTGTGAGGCATTTTACAAAATGCATTGCCAAAATGTGCTCTCTATTGGCTTAGCAAACGTATGAAAATAACCGATGTAAAAGTGCCCGAGGATTCTGGGATCAATAAAATACAAAACTTCATAGCACATTGTTAACTATTTATTCTGTATAAATTTTGACAGTGAGGTAATCGAAAAATACAGTACAAACTTTACATAGTTTACTTCCAAAAGCATATATCAGATCTGCATCTGAACGTCATACAACAGAAATTTCCTCCTGTATACTAAAACATGATGGCATTAAATTGTAAACTTGCATTGTGTATAAACTTGGCACACAGGAATTTGTACACAACAGTCGGTAGTATTAAGTAACACTCAAGTTAGAAAATATTTCTTAGGAACACAGAAAATGTATACCACAGCTGCAATTTTGAACAAAATACGAAAATTGCACAAATACAATACAGGTGGTGCTGTTTCAATTACAAACGGTTGTTCAAAGAATAACCAAGTGACAGGAATCAAGAAATTATTGACAACATTAAAGCAATCAACACTGGAATACGTAGTTTCAGATTTTAAATGCCATGAAGACTCAAAATATTTGCATCTACTACTGGAAATCTTCTATTTGTGGCCCGTGTCCTCAATTGTAGCCAGTCTCTAATTGTAGCCAGGTGTTTTCCCAATCACGAATTAGTAGTAGCCGGTCTCTAGTTGTAGCCGGGTCAAAATGGCTTGATTTTGAAAAAATTCTATAAACGAGAATGTCCGTCGCATAAACAGATACTGTATCCAAACAAGGGGAAACCATAAGCAAACGTTTATCAAGTTCACGATGCAACTTCACTGACCTACCAAATGTATTCACTACCGGCAAATTGTTAGTAACTGTATGGCAATCGTTACCATGTACCAGTGTTGCTGAATATTGATGCCGATTGTGCTTCATTGGTTCGTTTCGTTAAGGTTTATAAACGGAAATGTAAATCTGTGGTAACATAAATGTGTCAAAACAATGTACGGTAATCGCGATGGTAACTCACAACAACTGCGTTTTGATATGGATCCACATACTGTAAGTAGCCGGTCTCTAATTGTATCCGGTTCAAAATGGCTTGATTTTTAACCAGTAGCCCGGGCTACAAACGAAGGTTTTACACTATAGTACATATACGCTCAGGGGAGTAGAGTCAGAAAGGCTGAGGAGCTACAATGCCTCCAACTTCAGAAAATAATCACATCAAAATCTCGGCGCACGAGGGATATCGTTGTTGCCGTCACTGCCCAGCTACCTTTTTCAAAGGGGGGAGCAAGAGTAAAATACAGGGCCTCTAAACTAAACAATTTGTGTTCATGGTTGTGGCCTATTTTTTAGTACGTAGTTTTATGTAAACGTTTGGGCCCCCTTGCTTCCTGTGCCCGGGTCCCTTGCACCCTTTGCACCCCCTTAATTACGACACAGGCTGCCGTGCATGCCTGGTGGTGTGAAATGTGCCATTGTCAGCAGGTTCAGCTGACCACTTAACATTTTTAAACAAATTATGATAATTTCAAGCTGATAACAACTGCATTCGCATTGCAGCATGCGTTCAACTGTTGTTGCTACTTGAATGCGTGGTAAACCATGAAAAAATGAACAAAAATTACTGTAATAACTAATATGCCCCAATTATCGTAGTTAAACTTTAAAGATCATCAAATAATTATCACACATTTCAGTAGCAAGATAAGCTGTACATTAAACTTAACGGTCCTGGCTTCCAGTATAATGAATGATGGCTTTCTTGCGTGACACAGTTTTGTAACATTCAGTCAAGCAGGTAAATGTTGCAAAAACGATTTATTTACCCGTTGATGTTCGAATTTTTTTGCAGTTATACTTGCAACAACTTTAACAACTCCATAATGTGCACCTGTTTTTTTTTATTAAAGATTAGATCAAATCATGATTACTCATTTCACTAGCGGCTGTTTCAGTGGGATGAAGTTACATTGCAACAACATTGTAGTCATTTCACACTATTTCCAATATTTGCTATTCACACTCAAAGAACAGCTTCTAGCAGTGATCAGACGACGGTAGAATAAACAGCTGCTCGTAGAGTGAATTCAAAATCCAACATGGCATCCAGATAAGGGTTATCGTATTGAAGACAAACCATCGAAATGCCGGTATTCAGAAATCAGTCCATCGTCTTGTACTGGAAAAATTGTTTTCTTGTTGTCATAAATCGATGCTGTCATGTTGCACACATTATACATCGTGTTGCGAAGAGAAGATATGCATCACCGTTGTGGCCATGGTTACTACGTATAGACAACTCGAATACCGCATTCTCCAATAAAGTCGAGAAGCAGCCAGCACATTTAGTATTAACCAGGTAAAAGCTAGTAAGTGATAAAATTGTCGTTGCGTAAACCCTCCCTTTAGTATGCATGGTTCCAGCTAGCACATGTTGCAAGATAGCTGGGTTATGCTACCCAAAAAGAGCATCACCCATTCTCCTAAAATATTAGGATTTCACAAGCTTTGAACTGCACACAAAAATGAAGTTTTAACAACTCCATTTTTATAAGTCGGCCTACTCTTGCATTTCGTTTGTAGACCAAGAACTGTGGTTATCTACAATGCACATGTTAAGGAGTATAAATGAGTTTCGGTAGTATAGTTTAAGAGCCAGTGGCTGTTTGTTTTGTATTGCAATCCAGTGTGGAATCTGGTGATGAATTTAGTGTTTTGCATTACAATCCTCTTATTATTCCGACAGTCGCCTTGAAACAATTAATAATCTTACAAATTGACAACCATTTGTAATGAATCAATGGCCTTGCTAGGATTCTCATCTTTATCACCTCGACAGTCTCCCCCATGCTTAGGAGACTTATGCATACAAAAACAATCTTATGTTTCCATCAATGCCTGAACAGTAGCAATCAGGGTTTAGACCAAGTATATATATGTCAACTCATTCCGTGTTATTATTTTAGGAAAATACACTGTTGAATACAAAAGCTTCGGAAGGTGATGCTCCCCAAATATTTACACTCTCAAATTTGCACAGCAGCAAACATTTGTATTTAACGCCAGTGATGAACTCTCACACTGTAACCACGACAGTGCTGGCTTTAACACAATTTACAGAACCAACAAAACCTGTGTCTTAATCAATAGCCCTGCTAGGATTGCCACACGTCCTCGACATAATTACCTCGACAATTTCTCCCATGCTTAGAATACTTATGCCTAAAAATAATCCCAAGTTGCCACCAATGTCTGAACACATGGCCACCAGCGTGTAAGCCAAGTATTCTTCAACTCGTTCTACAGTGTTTTCTGGAAAATACACTTCCAAATCTAAAAAGTACTTGGAACGTCGTTCACTCTCCAAGTTGATGGTGTAAACTGTTCTTGTACATTTGCGCGGACATGCACATTGTGAGATATCAAAGTGCCGCAATACATTATCCGTTACTTTGTACACCTCTTGGAACTCATCAGGGGTTGCGCAAGAACGGACGTGATGCTCCACTTTCATATATGGTAACCTGCAAGAAGAAATGAAGTACAATAACGATCAATGAAAACTGAACACACCAGTAGGACCGGAAGAAGAGATTGGTTAATTACACCAGGATGAATGAGCATCGAATGTCTAAAATCCTTGGGGCAATGAAAACCTTGGACTGACCGTTTTCATCGATGGAGTCAAAGTAAAACCTATTCCCACTCATTCCCATCCGCCAAGAGCTTAACTCTATAGGTCAAGAAATGGCATAATGTTAATTAAACAACCTCGCGCACAAAAATATCAAACACTCTTCGATTTTATGACCTATTTTTAGTACGTAAATTGTCCATTACATTGATTTTGTTATATAAAATTGTGCTACTCAGTTCAAAAGTTGTTAATAGTTTGAAACATATCGTTACAATGGATTGATAAGCAATAATTCATCAGTTTACCATCAAAGCCTTTCTGCTTTTTCCCCAAGAAACTAAATTACTTTGCACGGGTGCTTGTTTGTGAGCAAATGGTTCAGAAATGTATTACTTTAGCCTAAAAGTGTGCAATTTTGGGGAGGAGTTGTTGGCGGTTACTGCAATTATTTTCATCAAAAGGAATATTTTATATTGCAACTTGATGGTAGCAAAACTGACAAATGACAACGTATGTGCCACCAGTAGAAAATAAAAAATATCGTAGGAACAAACAATATTAAGAGTGACAAACAATATTAAATCTCTGACACAGTGTATAACACGAACAGATGCACGAGTTCTCAGTGTCGGATTGGGCTGCCCAGGAACCCGGGGAGGCCCTTGTTTCAAAGAAACAGGTTTTTTTTTTTTTAATTCGAAATGAATTCCTAAGAAAATTGCGTCTCTATGTTGAAGGAAAAGTGCTTCAAATTAACGCTGATTTCTTTAAAATATGCTAGCTTACAGGGCACCTCTCCGGACTCTACCCCCCCCCCCCCCAATCCCCACAACTAGAGGAGGCCATTGTTTCAAAGAAACATTAAAAAAAAATCTGGGATGAATTCGTACGAAAATTGCACCTCTAATTGCAGTAAAACGTTTAAAATACACGTAAATTTCCTTATTTGCTTATGGCGCTTGGGCCCCCGCGCCCGGGGGGGGAGTCCCGGGAGGGCCGGGGCCCGTCCCAATCCGATCCTGCGAGTTTCCTGTTTCATCTTACACACTGCACTTAATGCAAGAAACTTCAAACCTTGGATAAGTTACTCTCCCGAACGGTTAAGTGACTTACTGCAGCCGTCATGTTAACCGTACATTGAAGAAACAGTTCCAGCTGGTTGCCCCCCACCTAATTCATGAGTCTAAAATAACTCTGCACGTGCATCGATTCATTCAAGTATTGGGTTGCACACGTCACATGAATGCAGTTAACACGCACTTGCCTTTGGACACAATGGAAATTTTGTAAACAAACATATCCGTCGTAGCATCCGAGCACTGAAGTGGAGCACAGTTTGCCACCATCCAGATGAGAAAAAGTTCAGGTATCATCACGGTTAGTTTCACTGCAGCCCTCTAACACTACTAAGGGTTTATATCGTCTCACTGAAGTTTCATTAACCTTTATAAAGGAAATGTAGGCTAATATAGACTGCAGTAAAATACTAAATTTAAAGTAGTTTTTTTTTATTTCGTATTTTACTGCAGTCGGTATTTATGTAGGCGTAACGCCATAACGATACAACCAAGGAAGTGGTTGAACTGTTGAGTGATAGCTCTCTAATTTTCTTACCTGCATTTTTCTTTTAGCCTTTTGTAAATCTGTCGTTCTATGCAATTTTGGAGACAAATATCAACTAGTCTTCCAGTTTGACACTCCTTCTTCCGTTGATTCAAGTAAACTAGCTGCAAAAAAATAAAATAATACGAATATAACAAAAGTAAACATATGCAGTAGATAAAACATGACAAGCTGCTCATGTACTGTCTATTTTGAATACCACAGCTGTGTGTAACTAACCTTAAAGCAAAGTGGAGGGATTTTTTTTGGCATTTTTGATTTGATCTCTTTATTTTTATTAATTTTTTTTTAATTTCGTAAATAATAGTTTCCTTTATCATAATTTATCGCAATTTACCCTAATTTAGTTATGTATTTTGTCAATTTAATTTGCCTTCTCTACCACAATACTTTGTTTAAATTTATTCGTATTTCATTTCGTATTGCATTTCGTATTATTGTAATTCATCTTCTCTTACCTTAACTATCTTGTTTTTATTTCATTTTCTTTGTTTGCCATTAGTGAAACGATTAGGATATTTCCACAATGACAGACTATATCAGATTAAAAGCACCATTCGGAAGTATTCCGTGTTAACATTCACTTTATAGTTCTAAATTGAAAGTAATGGGTAATAAAAACACAAAAATGAAATCAAAATTTAAAAAATAATAAAAAAATAATTACTAGGTTCAATTATGAATTACTGGCGACCATAACAAATTCCATTTTTACTTTTCATCGCCAAGAATTTAAACTATTATGCCAAGGGGACTGATTCCCTTCGAACGTTTTCTTCCAGTACACAACAGTTTTTAGCATAGAAAATACATGTTATTTTATTTATTTATTTATTTTTTTGTTAACAGTAAACTATTAGGCTTACTTCACTTCATCAAGTAGATTATGGGATAAGAAGTTACTGTTCACATTGCTTGATAACAGTTTAGTCTGAAGTACTAAGAAACATTCTTTAAAAATGTTTAAGACACTCAGTGCTAACTGGGAGGTTTCATTGACCAAATAGAATGGGTAAAGTGTTTGGTAAGGTGACAGAAAAAAATCACAGTTTCGTTCATCAGATTTCAGCACTTCAGCAGGTCGTTTGTCAGCTTATAAAAAATTATAAAGGGCAATAAATTGTCATTCTCGGGGTACCAAAGTTGCAAATAAAATCAGCTTGTAACTAGCGTTTGAGCAGGAAGTGAGTTTGGTAAGGTCACAAAAGTGGCAAAAAACATCAGTAATGAATAAATCACAAAATAAAGGATAAATACAGCCAACAGTCTACATTAAATACTGGCTTTGTGACAGTACAAGATAGAATAATCTGAGAAAGAAAGAAAAGACAACAGCCTTGCTGGGACACGAACCTAGGACTTACCGAATACTGGCCGGATGCTCTAACCACTACGCTAACAGGGCAGACCCTTGCTACAGGTTCCAAACGAGCTCAGTGTTTGGAGCTCAGTGTTGTGCATATTTGTGGCCTCTAGATCACCACTGAGAAAGACCGAACAGCTACTAAGCGCAGCTGAGCTTTTAGCCAAAATCCGCCCTGGTAGCACAGTGGTTAGTGCACCCAGCTAGTAAACGGGAGGCCGAGAGTTCGATTCCCAGTAGGAGTAGTCAGTTGTGTAATCTTTTTTTCTAAGATTAGTGTATCTTGTATTTTCACAAGCCCAGTCTTTAATACATACTGTAAGTTTCATTACAAAAAAAAAAAAAATCAGTTTAACTAGCCAAGAATGGAAAGCGAGTTTGGTAAGGTCATTGGAAACAAGTTTTACAGCCCTAAACAATGTTGTTTGTCGTTTCTCAGCAGTACAGCAGGTTGTCAGTACAGCACAGTAAATTCTATTCCCTAGGGCTCCAAATCATAAAGAAAATTCGTGTTGTAACTTGCCTAAATGGAATCAGAATTTTTGTTTTATCGTGACTTAAAATCAAAAGAGCTAAAATCCTAAAAACCAAAAAGAAAATTAAAGCAATAGAATGCTGAATTTCTTTACAACTTACTAAATTAAATACAATCAACACATCAGCCAACTCGAACTCAGGACCCCCGCATAGGAAACAAAAAGCTCTACCCACTACACTACAATTACAACTTAAAATAGCTGGGGAAATGAAATGCTAGCTGGTTAGCTGGTGTTGTAGAGAGTTTCCTGGATTGTCTGCCTACCCCGCACCCCGACGAAAAGGTTGGGTTTTTTTTTTTTTTACCTATAACTTGTTAACCATTGGTCATATCGGAAACATACCGGTTACAAAATATGTTTAGAACAACATTTTGCACAAGAAAATTCCTATTACTATTTTACGTAAAGACAATCCTTCTGTCCAAAATTCCTGGAATCGTGTAAACAACGTTATAATTTTCATTAAAATTCTTGGGCCTGCTCATGCCTTCCATCTGCATTACCATGACTAAAAGTGCCCAGGCCAGGGCAGGCCAGGGTGGGCAGGTGGGGATTACCACCCTGCGCACTCATCTGACCTGAAAATGTCCCCCTCTCGTCTTTAATGTGACGTAAAAATGTGACTGTGTAAAAATCAAATCGATGAAAAATTCAATGATACCGATGAAAAAATTCTCAAAAATGTCGCCTCCAGCAACTGGGTGGTTGAGCCCTCACCCCCACCCACCAGCAGCCTTTAGGCGTCATTCCACTACTTTTACCCATCGCTGATTGCACACCCATTATGCCCTTTGCACCCACAGATTGTTTCCACCCACGTTCTTCAGGAGCCAGTCGAGCGCTGGATGTGAAGATTTGCTTGATATGAACTTGGGAAACACCTACTGAGAATTTACATCCCTATTTCACCTTTCATTTTTCATCAGTCTTTCATCTTTCATCTACTAAGTCTAGTTACATCCATTTACTTAACTTGAACTTCCAGTGCAGCAGTTTACACCAACTTGTGGTAAATAAACTCCGGAAGTATAGTGATACAGCATAGACAAACAGCTGTAACTTAGCTAATTATAATAAAATGTTTTTATTACCCTCGTTCTAAACTATACATCTCCATCTTTCATCAAAGTCTAATTACGTCAGTTTAGCGTTATTGCAAAACCCAATAATGCAAGCAGAAGGAATTTTAATGGAAATTGTAATGCTCATACATGAACTGGGATTTTGGGGCATTGGAATTTACTTTCCGTGAAATACTAATAGGAATCGGAAATGACAATGGTTAAGAAGTTCTAGGCAAAAAACCTTTTCGTAGGAGGGGGGGGGGGAGGAGGAAATTAAAAAATCTCGTATGAGTATCACCGAGAATTTTATTGTGTTGTTTCTAGTAGTCAATAGGATCACTGTACAAAGTTTCAGCTCATAAATTTTTGTTCAAAGTTTCAGGTTACTTGCCGAGGATACCTCGTCATAGAGAAGAGTCATTCACGAGATAATCAGCGATGCTTGAAATCAGAACTGGATTATTAATTAATAGAAAACCTGAAACACATTGGATTGCACAGGTTGTCCTGTTCTTGACACGATTGCACGGGATTTGTTTTAGTTGGAGTTTAGTAACAAAACCAAAATTCTGTTTGTGAGTAACACTAAAAACACAGTGAGAGTTCCCTCTGCTACCAGTGTGGAAAGCCTAAAGTTTGTCCTGTAGTTTGGTATGTAAAAACAAAACATCCCAATTCGAGTCAAAGATTTATACACAAAAACGGACTTTGTGTTTGCTTCCCAAATCGTTCACCTCCCCCTTTTTCGTGAGAATTCTTGGATGTGAATTAATTACTATTTTCATCCATATTTTTAGTTAGAAATAAATCGAAGACTGTTATACATTAGACACTTTTTATTTTTATTTTTTTTAAATACAAGCCTTCTTATACATTAACATTATGCATGTTGCAGCTGTTTTTCAATTTTTATACAGTTATCAATTTTTGTACGGTTTAAACATTTACAGTTTTACCACGTAATTTGTGAAAACTGGATCTTTTCACAACTATCGGCAAACGATTACAAATTTATAATGTAACATGCTACACTTTCTCTCTTCTCCGATTTTAGTAATCAATTGTTTTAACAGAAGAACTTTTATTTTCCAACGGTGAATTACGCCCGTAATTTTCGCCTGCTTTCGATAAAATTTCTAAGTTCGTCGACAAATTCATTAAAATTTCCACGTTCCAAATTTTTTTAAGTATTTAGTCAGACAAAATGAAGCGAAGAGACGCTCTCACGGTGAGAAACGTCCTGGAAATAACAAAACTATCCAGACTTACCTCTCTAAATTTGACAGTCAAAAAGACAGTTTTGGAAAAAGAAACATATATTCCTTTCACAGCAGCAAAAAAACGAGCCATTGCAATGTCGTCTTCGTGGTGAACGTACACCTGTTTATTAAAAAAAAAAGTAGTAAAAACCATGACTAGGAATTCCTTTGCTCAATGCAAAGCACTGTAGACAGTTAAGTTCGTCTAAAAATTGATAGCATCGAGATATGACTTGTGAACTTATGCTAAGAGTAACATACCTGAATTTCCCCCAAACAGAAATGTATCTTAACTTAAAGTTCGTCTAAAACTTGAAGACATCAAGTAATAATTTCTAAATTGTACTACGTCTAAGATAGGTTTATCTGAATTTTGCCTAACCTGAATGCATCTAAACTGAAAGTACTCTAACACTTGAATAAATGAATACGGATGCAAACCTATTTACGTTGCCCTTTGGACTTAAATGTCAGACTGCCTGAGCGGGGAATTGCACCCACGATCTTTGAAGCCAAAGGTCGAAGTCCACTACTAAGCCATAGGTTACAGTATGGCTTAGTGGTAGGACTTCGGCCTTTGGTTTCAAAGGTCGTGGGTGCAAATCCCCGCTCAGGCAATCTGACATTTAAGTAAAAAAAAAAAAACGAAAATAGGTTTGCATCCGTATTTATTCCACACTTCTCGAGCCTATTTGGCTTTCCGTCCTGTTTAATCTGAAACTTGAAGGCATTTAAAAATTATTTCGAAACTTTACCACGTCTATCGATAGGCCTGGCTGAATTTTGCCTAAACTGAAATACATCTTGAGTGTAAGTATACGTCGAAAACTTAAAGACATCGAGAAATGACTTCTAAAATGACCTAGGCCTAGTTCGAAAAGTCGAAACGATTGTCGGAAGTACATTTAAAAGAAAGGGAACTGGCAACAGGATGAAAATTGAGGGTACGTAAAAAAAAAAAAAGGGGGGGGGTAGGAGGGCAAAGCCTTGTTTCGAGGTGTTTTGGCTTAATTGTAGCATCAGATGTTGACAATTCATCGATAATAATTTAAGTAATAGTTATTGGTTAAAAACTATTAGTTATCGATTTTTAAACCACGGCTGCGATGATTTGCATGTCGAGCGGCCAAATCATCGCAGCCGTGGTTTAAAAATCGATAACCAATAGTTCTTTAATAAATAACATATTTATATCACGGTTGGGACGTCAAGCTAACTCGTATTTAATTAAAACGTGTTTCTGTTTTATGAAAATTGCTTCGAGAAAACGTTGATCATCAGTATCCTCGATTTGAATGAAGGTCATACCATTTTAGTTTGCGGAGGGGAAAGTGTGTGATAGGTGGACGAGTCAATTTCGCTCAAACTTTGTGGAGGGAGGGGGGTGGGGAGATAGACACAATCGTCGGTTAGCAATACAAGCTTGGTTTACGCTCGAGCCTCCTCGTGTTTATCGAAGCGTTTATCGTGTTTGGAGTGAATAATTCGATATGTGAGACAGCAGGGATAAAGCTGGGACATTCTGGGAAGGTATGTAATTCATTTTGTACGTTTGTAGTTTGAGAATTGTTTAAAAAATACGGTAATAGGATATCGGTATGCGTGAAAGTCATTCCATTTCAGTTTGTGGAGGGAGGGAGTAGGGGGGTCGGGAGGTAACTCGAGTGAACACGCCTAGAGGGCCAGACATGTGAGAGTTTGCAGGGATCGGATTTCATTCATTTTAAGTAATTCGTTTTGTACGTTTTTATTGCTTTACGGTTTTTTTTTTTTTGCACGCTGTATTTGGTTGTTGGTGTGCGCGTTCCCGGTCACTTGATCCGGAAGTGTCAAAAGTGTGGGTTATCAGCAAAAGTGTGGGTTATCGGCAAAAGTGTTGGGTAACTTGATAACCTACACTTTTTGCGATGACGCACACTTCCGGTGTTGGTTAACGGGATTTAATCATTTAACCTACGGAAATTTAGCGTGGCGTTGAGTTAGCGTGACGTCACAGCCGTGGTATAATATGAATTAACATTACCCCTCGTCTGAATATGCGATCAAGTCAGCGTTTGACACGTTTAAAATTCTCAGCTCCTTCTACTGCCCCTTCGTTTTAAAAGCTTTATAATAAGCCAAAGGATTTATGATACTTTACCCTGCCTCTTTAAAACTATAGGGTCAGCCCTTATTTTCAAATTGTAGGTCCGTGGATGACATATTGACCTTGAAATGTTGAAATGTTTTAGTTTGTATAGAGCCTATGACTTTTGTGTCGTAGTTGTATTTTGCTTCCTTCTGTTTTCCTTTTAGTTTCTTCACGCAGCACTTGTTGCATGTTGAAATCTTAATTACTTTTCTTTAATGGTTCTGTGTTGACACGAATTTACTCTACAACACAGATTATCACTCTTGTAAGAACGTTACTAATCTATCTTATGAAAATGCTCTGAAGTGAAATAAGCGTGTAGGCTATACCTATCTACATACTAAAGAAACATTTTTTTTAATGAAGGGATATCTGATCAGTTGGATTTCAGATCTTGAGTTCGCAGCAGCGAGCAAGACAAAAGGTGTCTTTTTGATAATTTGAAAATTTGAAAAAGATGTAAATTTTGTGACCTCCTTTTAGACGCACTTCGGACTATCCATTCAGCTTTTAAACTACTGCAGTTCAGTTTAAACGAAATTCAGTTTAGACTTACTTCAGTCCACACTTTTAAGTTTTAGACTTAGATCTAGTTTAATTTAGAGGAAATTCAGATTAGATACACTTCAGGCCACACTTTCAAGTTTTAAATGCAGTTCAACTTCTTAGACTTATTTCAGTCCATGCTTTTAATTTTAAACGTAGGCCTAGATCAATGTAGACGATATTTAGATTAGACGAATATCTAATCTAAATTTTTAGACGTAAGACTAGTTCAATGTAGACGGAATTCAGGCCACACTTTAAAGTTTTAGAGTTTTCGACGCAGTTCAGTTTACACGAAATTCAGTTTAGAGTGTACTTCTGCCCATACTTTCATGTTTTAGACGCAGTTCAGTTTAAATGCATTTCAGTTTAAACCAACTTCGGATGTTACAGACGTAGCAAAGTTTGGGCACATTTCTGTTTAGACTAACTTTAGCCTGGCCTGTAACAGATGGGCTGGGTGAGAGGGTCACATTTTATTTTTGAGTGGGTCATTGGCCCACGACTCAGTTTGACCCACTGACCCAACCTGACTGTCTAAACCAAATAGATCCACTAACCTTTGCAACGAAAATACACAAAGGACAAAGTGAAGCTTACGTGAACGATTTCTAGCTTCCATGTTAAAGCCGAACAGCTGAACTAGTAACTGAAATCCCCCCCCCCCCCAAAAAAAAATAGGTCCTAAGTAAGCGCTTTTACCTTTTTTATGTTCCGTTTTTAAACCTCATTGTATATTTTACACATACCAGCCTTCAACATTATTTGATGTTAGACCGGTGGAAGTAGATGGACAATTATAAAAAATCGTGCCAACAACGTCAATTAAAATGAAACAAAGGGGACTTTCGGTACGTGGTGCCATCTACTAACACCAAGCGTCGAATTTGCGAACTGTTTCACTAAAAATCATAACTTCCAGATACCGAGGAAGTGCCAAATGCTGTCATCGGTGTGATATTCTGACACTGGAGGCTACCAGCATCACGCACTGTATAGATCAGTGGTTGTGAGGCGGCCCTCTTGCGGCCATTATAAATATAGATGTTCTTGAGCCACCACAATGGTGGTGTATGCCTTTGTTGTTTAGAAGCTATGCAAAATATACTTTTAGCATAAGATTAGATGTAACACTGGCGACGAGAAGTGTTTGAACCAACGCACGAATACTTCATAATCCAAAATAAACAAGGATTTAGACGGCACAGGTATTTAGATCAGAAATATCTAAATCCAGAAGTGACCACGCCTAACAAAGATGGCACTACCACGTTTTCCTGCTTTCGAGATTGGAAGCGAACAATCGTTGATCAGAACTCGTTGGGAGAAGTGGCTATCAAGTTTTGAAAATTATTTAACTGCATTCAGCATCACAAACAATGAAAGAAAACGTGCATTATTGCTCTACAATGCTGGGGAATCAATGCAAGACATTTTTGAAACATTAACAGATACGGGAGGGAATTCCGATTACGTAACAGCCAAAACAAAACTAACCGAACACTTTTCGCCGCAGAAAAACAGAGAGTACGAACTGTGCGTATTTCGTAGAGTGAAACAAGCACCAGCAGATACACTAGAATGTTATAGTTCGCGATTGCGTCAGTAAGCCAAGAACTGTGAATTTGCAAATGTGGATGGCGAAATTAAATCGTAAATTATTCACGGTTGTGCATCGAAGCGATTACGTCGTAAGGTAATGGCAGATCCTGCATTGACTTTAACAGACGTGTTAAAACTTGGACGATCGTTAGAACTAGTGAGTCTTCAAGCAAAAGAAATTGAAGAGCCCACCATGCATTTAGAGCAATTAAATAAAATTAGAGGAAGAGGTAAAAGCAGCAAACCAACGTCAGTTTGGGGCAAAACCAAATATGTAAATCACACAGGTAAGCCTAAAACATGTAAAAACTTGTGCAGAGGGCGTAGCAAGAGTTACCCTTATCCTGGTGGTTAAGAAACATGCCCTGCTTGGGGAAAAACGTGTAATGCCTGCAAAAAGAGCAACCATTTTGCAGCACACTGTTTCACAGCTAAGAATACATTGAACCAAACTGTAAAGCAAAGAGCTAAGGCAGTTAATGTGGAAGATAGCCTAATTTCTTCCTCAAGCAGTGATGATGAGTATGTCATTGCAGTGACAAATATTGACAATAAATCAAAACGAGGTCACTATTTAGGGGCAACAGATTCCAAGCAGAATAAAACTGTGTGGGAAATGAGTCATTCAATCCATGATCAGAGACAACCACTAGTAAAACTGCTCATAAATGGTGTTTCTGTAGTTGTAATGGTTGACACTGGGCCAACAGTAAATTTGCTTACGCTAATTTAATGGCGACTGTGCAACAATCACAGCTCCATTGCGGCAGTTGACTCACGAGGATGTCCCGTGGGAATGGAGGCAAGAACATGATCAGGCACTAGACAAAATCAAGGAGAAGTTGGTCTCAGCAAAATCCATGGCCTACTTTGATTCAAGAAAGCATACAGAGCTAGTAGTCGACACAAGTCCAACAGATTAGGATCGGTGCTGATCCAACGCTCATCAGAAAACAGCGACGACGCAAAAGTAATAGCCTACTCCAGCAAAGCCCTAACAGAAACAGAACAACGGTACTCACAGACAGAGCGAGAAGCCCTAACTATTGTATGGGGATGTGAGCACAACCATATCTACCTATATGGTAACTCTTTTACGATAATTAGCGACCACAAACCACTTGAACTGATATTTGGTGCAAACACAAGATCAAGACCACCGGCAAGAATCAAACAATGGAAGTTAAGACTGCAAGTCTACAACTTCAAAGTTGTTTATCGGCCAGGGAAGGATAATCCAGCTGATTACCTATCGCGCCACACTTCAGTTGAATTGCCAAAGAAGTACAGACAATAGGCAAACGAACATGTCCTCTTCTTAGCAAATTCAGCGCTGCCGACAGCTGTAACTTTAAAAGAAACGCAAGACGAAACAGCCAAGGATGATCATCTTCGAAAAGTGATTGCTGCTGTTAAGTCAGGTAAATGGGACTTAGATGACATCGCTCAAAAACCATACTTCAACATCAAAGATGAGTTGACAGTTGCAGACGATGAAAGCTACGTGCTACGAGGGTCATGGGTTGTAATTCCAAAGACACTCCAACGAAAAGTATTGGAACTAGCCTATGAAGGACACTAGGGAATTACCAAAATCAAACAGTTGATCCGTGAAACAATATCGTTTCCTACAGTTGACAAACAAGTCGAACAAATAGAGAATGTGTAAGTGCTCAGGGAATAGACGATCGGTTTCAGGTACAAGTACTCAATTCCAATTTATTCCTTAATGCTAGGCTAGGGGACCAAGCACAGAGCATCACATATTAGGCATCAGTTCAAGACAAGCTCGTACTGACCCTAAGCCCAGAGAGGTCCAACCGTTTCGTTCGACCTCTCCCCAACAAGTCCTCGATCGAGTGTCGCCGATCAGTATTTATACGATCGCGAACAATAGATCTAGCCTCAGGGTTTACGTCACGTGACGGCGAACTGCATAGGTCCGGTTCCTGCTGGTTTAGCCAGCAGGCACCGTTTATACAAAGGAGCTGGCGCTCTGCCAACTGGCGCACGAGGCGGCAATTGAGAGGGCGCACAGCCACTTCACGTAATAGCAAGGTACACTGCATGGTGTTTGCCATGCAGCGCATCTTGTATTTCATGTTACGCACGTTACATCTCCCCCTCCCTAAGTGTTTGCTTAGGCAAGGAGAGACCTACCTTATATGATACTCATAGCCCCTGCCCTGCAAAAAGTTTTTTAAAGAATTTCATTGAAAAAAATTTATTAAAAAAAATTACTTAAAACTATACAGAGCTTCACGACACCAATCACAGTGTTCCTTTCTCGTACCCCTTAGTGGTGGTCGGCGACTAGAAATCTAACTTACTCTAAAATATTTTCAAAATGTACGACATTGTGGTGTTTGCAGGTCCACACGAGAGATGCTTAACATAAATCACATTTAAATGGCTTCTTTCCATTTTGAGTTCAAATTACTGGCTATTTTGCAGGAAGTTCAAAGGCTTCAAGTTTAAAGTTGCGAGTTTTGCACCCAGAGTTCATGGCTTCCACAATAAAAGAATGTTTCCATTCGCCACATTTAAACGGTTTCTCTTTCCAAAAATAAAGTTTAAAAAAAACTGCTAACACGCACTGCATACACTGCACTCAAGTGGCTTTTCACACCACGCCGGAATGACGCAAAGTTTTGCTCACTCATCCTCACTCTCACATTCCATGAGCAGATCATCGTTTTCTATTAGGAAACGCTCATCTGTTTCTCTCTCATTGGCAACCGCCAATTCACCAATTCGCTGATCCAGCAGGGCACGAGCAGCTAGCACTTCCTCATTCGGCACATCCAGGATTGAAAGTTCCTCCAATTTAGCCGTCGACGGTCCTGGTACCGGTGTGTCCTCATTTTTGGCTGCAGCATCGGTTGTGCCCCCTTGGGGCGCCACAAAGACCAAGGCCATATTGTGAGGTGGCACACCCCATGGATTTGCCATGGGTACTGGGAAATCGTTTGCAAACTTCGGAGTAATCCTGGTGGCGGTCGGATGTCCAGGTTTTCCCAACTGCAGTGGATACCCTTGCAGCTCCTCGTTCCAGTATTGTGTTGACATGGTGGCGCTGGATTTTGTAAAAAAGCACTTCCGGCCTTTTTCTCCCGTCCAAACCTGGGCGGCAACGTGTTGGGTGCGAGGGGCAGACATCTGGGTACCTCGGTCCTCCAACTTTGGGCGTTTTGGCGCATTCCCCATCTTTCTTGCTTCTTTAGACCTCTGGCGGCGTTTGGAAGTTTTTCTTGATGTCCCAGGGGTTGGGTGGGGGGTGCCCGGAGCGTTGGGCCCCTTGCCACCCGGCGGCTCCCCTTTCGTGGCTTGCTTCCTCTCCGACATCTTTCTTCCCCGCTTTCTTCCTCGGAATTTTTGTTGTTGCGCCTTCTGTCCCTCTCCAGATGTTGACGCCTGCTGTCCCTCCACCTCTACTACGGATTTGGCTTCCTCTGGCTTCCGTTTGTAGTTGCCATACCCGGCCTCCTCCTTCTTTGGCTTCTTGTTGTCGTTTTGGTCTGCCATCTTTTTTTTTTTTTTCGACGGTGGATTATTTTTTAGGACTGGTCACCCTTCCAGTTTACTGCCACTGCAGTTGTGCCGGTAACCGATTTCGTACCAAGCTTTATACTCGGCAGGCACGCAACTCCATGCGGTCCGCGGCACTACGTCAATTCCTTGGCAGTGTGCTTACGTTTCCAACCTGCAGATCCGGTACAACACTGCCTGGACGATAAGTGACGCAACAATCGTCACTAATTCCGGTTAGATACAACCCATTCATTCCTCCTTCCGTTTTCGCGACCGTCAACAACTCAACAGAGCTACTGAAGTCCGGTAAGAAAAATATTGTTGTAAATCACTCCTTTATTGCTAAAATTGTGCGTTAATTATTAGGGTGTGTAAAAAAAAGGTTTGAGGAGAATCTTAAACTAGGAAGAATCGGCCATCGCCCAACTCCCCCTTCTCCTGCCTTTTTTTTTTTTTTTTTTTTTCGGTCCGGCGAAAATCAGCCATCGCCGTTTTCCCCCGTCCAATATCCTAATATCGCTTTGGTTTTTAGGAAGAGAAAGGCCTCCGCTTTCCTCTCCCCCCAAAATTTTTGCAAAAAAGGTTGGAATTAGACGAAAATACGTTTAAATCCGTATTTGTGCGTTGTTTCCGTGTCTGACCCCTTGCCGTGATATTGACTGTTATTGTCAAAAATCTCAGCTTGTGAGTCCGCTATAATAAAACTGTCTCGTAGTATTTTACCATTAAATGGCAACCAATACCCATCCATGTTTTATTATGTTAAAATCCGAGGATTTTCTTGGTTTTTAGGCTAAAAACCGACCTAGGTGCGTTGATACGAAAAAAAAATTGCAAAATCCGAAAATTGCTCCTCCCCCCCCCCTCTCCTGTTTAATTTTTTCTTAGGTTATACGAGTGAGCGGGTTTGTAGGTGTTTTCGGATTGCATTTTATTTTTCCTAGGAATAACCTTGTTTTTCGCAGGCGTAGGCACAACTGGTGGAGGTGTGCCCTCTGGAAAAATGTAAGGTTTTAACTGGGCAACATTTAGTGGGCCGATTTCTCTCCCATTCTTAATGTCGCGTAGCATGAACGTTTTTTCGGATTTTTGTGCTGAAATTACGAACGGCCCAGTCCATTTTGGTGCGAGTGCCGCTGCCACGCCTCGCGCCGCATTACTGAGTGTGTGTGTGCGGCGGACGACATACTGTCCTACTGTTAAAGTAAGAGGCCTATGTCGCCTGTCATAGTAGACTTTTTTCTGTGCCCTAGATGCTTTCATAGACTGTTTCGCCAGTTTATACATCTCAGAAAAACGCTGCACGATTTCCATTTGAACCTCGTCCAAGTCGCGTGTTTTTGCGGGGAGCTGTCTCGTCGTTAGTTGAGAGAGCTCAAGACCCCACGGACCAGTCGGGTTTCGTCCGATGTTCAATTCACTAGGTGTGTATTTACTAGATTCGGACACAGAACTTCGCATTGCAAAGGCGAATTCCTGCAAATGTAAATCCCATTCCCGGTGAGTAGATGTGAAACAACGTAGCATGTGCTTTACTATTTTATTATGTCTCTCGACCAGGTTTGATTTGGATTGAAGGCCGTTAAACACTGGGTTTTAATTCCCCAGTTTTTCCACAGGCTTTTCCAAATTTGAGCTATGAAGCAAGGTCCGTTGTCCGATAAAATCCTTGAAAAAAAAACCCATTTTAAGACAACCTCTTTGACGCATTCCGCAACTTGCTTTGCTTTAGCCGTCCTGAGTGCAAACAGTTCCGGCCAAGAACTGAATTCGTCCAGGACTACTAGTATCCACCGTCGTCCTCTCGGGGTTACTGGTAGAGGCCCCAAAAGGTCAACTGAGACACGTTTCCAAGGAGCATTGGGAGGGTCCATTGTCGTCAGGAGTCCCGCAGGCTTCGAAGTTTCAGTTTTGCAAGTCTGACACTTCTCGCAGCTACGAACGAACTCTACAATGTCCTTCTTCATGACAATCCAGCCCACCAGCTCTTGCATCCTTTTCAGAGTTTTGAACACTCCAAAATGGCCGCCTAAAGGTGACGCATGAATTGCAGCAATGGCATTGTGACGTAGTGATTTTGGTAAATACGCTTTGGACCGCAAGTTACCTTCAGCTAAATCACGAATGCTACGTGAAACCATTTTGGTAATAGTGATCACTGTGTTGTGTCGTTTAGGGTTAACCTTTCCCTTTCCCTTATGGGGGATGGGGCTCAAAGCACTTCTAAGGTTAAAAATGAGCTTGGAAGACTTGACTTCTCAGAGCTTAAATCGTCCTTGGCAAAAGTTAATTGGGACCATCTTATTTTTATTGTACATCCTCATATTGACCAAGCCTGGTTATGTTTTCAGAAGATTTTGGAAGACCACGTAAAATATTGCAGAGCCCCATTTCGCAAAAGGCGTCAAGGTCAGTATAGCCTCCCACGCTTTATCACTAAGCAACGTAGCAAAAAATTAAAACTGTGGAAATGCTACAAATCGAATCCAAGCCCGCAAACGTTACTCTCATACAATACAGCTCGTAAGCTTTATTCTGACTCGGTTGAATCGTGGCACAATGCTAGAGAGGCTGCTGCAATTCAGGAGGGCAACCAGGCGGCACTGTTTAGACTTTACAAACAAAAAACTGCCTCTTCACGATCATTACCACCTTTCAAGATAGGAAATACATTTATTACGGATAACAACGCTAAGGCTGAGGCTCTAAGTTCCATTTTTGTTGCAAATAACATGATCGATGATGGGGACTTAAACTTAAATCCGTCTGTATGCCCTATTGTACGTCCAAATGAAACATGTACCCATGTAAATTTTTCTTGCGATAGTATAACTACAACTCTTAAAAAAATTAAGCCAAGTCATTCTTGCGGACCTGATGGCTTCTCTGCTTTTCTTTTTAAACAAATTGCTTTCGAAATTTGCTATCCTTTATCCATGTTGTTTAAGCTCTCCTTCGCCCAGAGTCGTCTCCCTGTGATCTGGAACTCGGCCATTGTCATCCCGATATTCAAGAAGGGTTCTCCTTCTGATCCGCAGAACTACAGGCCAATCGCCTTGACTTGCGTAGCTTGTAAAATTATGGAATCAATTATCAGGGATGAAATTCTTATGTTCTTCGGTAAGCACTCTATTATTAGCCAAGACCAATTCGGCTTTATCCCGAAACGGTCCGCAGTTCATCAGTTACTCCTTGTCCTCGACCAGTGGACCTGTGCCCTTGATATTGGTATCCCATCAGACACCATTTATTTCGATTTTAAGAAGGCTTTTGAGTCTGTAATCCATCGTAAACTTCTATTTAAGATTCAAACATGTGGCATCGGCGGCAGTCTTTGGGGTTGGCTATCTGCTTATTTACAAAATCGCACACAGCAGGTGTCTATTGGTGGCTCTCTCTCTTCACAGGTGAAGGTTCCTAGTGGTGTCCCTCAGGGCTCGGTCCTCGGTCCCTTACTCTTCGTGATATACTTAAACGACTTAACTTTTAATAATGTCAATACATTCGGATACAAGTTCGCAGATGACCTAAAAATTGGGGCTGCAAATGTAACCACATTTCAACAACCCGATTTAGAAGCTGAAATCATGAAGGTGGTTAGTTGGTCAAATTTCTGGCAGTTACCACTCTCGACTCATAAATGTTTATCTTTTCATGTTGGTACACATAACCTTTGTCATAGTTTTCAGTTGGAGAATGTAACCTTGCCTTCGGTTGACGAAGTACGAGACCTGGGAATCTGGTTTACCAGGAATCTGAAGCCTTCATTACACTGTCTGAAAATTAGTGCTTTAGCCTTTCGTCGCTTAGCAATTGTCAATAGATGCTTCACATCTGGCAACACAAATACTAGAATCCAGGCTTTTAAGGTGTTTGTTCGACCATTACTCGAGTATGCAACCCCGGTGTGGTCTCCTAGCCTATTAAAGGATATCGACAAAATTGAGTTGGTACAGTGCCGCTTTACTAAGAGTCTACCGGGCTTGCGCAACATCGATCATTTAGAACGCCTCCAAAGGACTGGCCTCGAATTACTCGAGTTGCGGAGAATTAAGTTTGATCTCATCCTAACGTACAAGATCCTGCGCGGTCTCATCTCTGTTGATCTCCCTTTCTTCGATAAAGCTCCAAACGGTCAAATGACTAGGGGACACCCCTGGAAGTTATCTGTGCAGGGCTCGCACCTTAACTGTCGCCGAAATTTCTTCTCGGTCCGTGTCGTCCCAATTTGGAATGCCCTTGGTGCTGCGACGGTTAATATGAACACGTTAACTGGCTTTCGTAGAATGCTAAACAATGAACCACTGCATTCCTACCTCAAACGACCATCTTTACCTTGATTTTGGCCCGAAGAACAGTCATGTTTCCCACTATCTTGTTGGTCCGGTGTTAGTGGTTCAACACCCTTCCGGTACCTACCACGTTAATTGTGGTGAACATTATTTATTATTTATTGAAACATAGGTTTTACATAAGAGCCCATCACGCAAGCAGAGTCGCCCAGGTTTGGGGCTGCTTCCGTCCACAGCTGATGTACTGTCAGCTACATTACCTAACTTGGTAATCTGGCGCGATGACCACGCGTCACCAACCTGCGCCACTCGGATCTGATCCAAACTTGGAAATCCGTTGGGTCTCTCAGTTACCTTTATTTGTCCCACCTTACAATCTACTTCCAGTATGGGGCCTTTAGGTTCGTCCTCATACATCCTGGAGATTGCATCTGCAACTTGGTTTAGGGAACCTTTCTTGTAACGGATTTCAAAGTCCATTCCTTGAAGTTCCAAAACCCACCGTGCCAGTCTTCCTGAAGGCTGTTTCAAGGACTTCAAGAACTGGAGAGCACTGTGGTCTGTCTCGATCAGAAATGGGGCGTTTTCAATGTAAGGCCGAAATTTCCTGACGGCATACATCACCGCACCCATTTCTTGCTCAGCGACGCAGTGTTTTTTTTCGCAATTTGTCAGTCTCCTGCCTGCGAAAGCAATCGGCACCAGCCCACGTCCTGTGACGTGCTGCGAGATGACGCAACCAAAACCTGCTCCACTTGCGTCTGTTGAAATCTCAAAGCGCTTGTCCAGGTCTGGTAGTGCTAAAACACAGTTTGCCAAACTGTCTTTCAGTTTTTGCACTGCGTCTGAGTGTGTTTCTGTCCACTCCCAGACGGCATCTCCCTTTAACAACTGATACAGGCTGTCAGCTTTGACGTGGAAATCCCTGATGTAGGCCCTGTAGAAGCCCATCATCCCGAGAAAGCGTCTAAGCGATTTTAAGTTGCTAGGCTCAAGAAAATCCTTTATCACCTGTACCTTCTCTGGTAAGGGTGACATTTCCTGAGGACGTATTAAGTGCCCAAGATAGGAAATTTCCTTTGCACACAGATGTATCTTTTTCAGGTTAACTGTCATCCCAGCTTTTCCAAGCCGGTCCAATACATCTGCTATGTGTAGTAGATGGGATTGGTAATCCATTGAGTAGATTATCAAATCGTCTACGTAGCACATCGTATGGGAGTACATAGCATCCCCCAAAACCATGTCCATAGTGCGCGCAAAGGATGCTGGTCCATTGCACAGCCCATATGGCATTTTTTTAAATTGCCATGATCCCATATGGCACCGAAAACAGGTGAATTTCTTGCTCTCGGCTTCCATACCGATTTGCAAAAAACCTGATTTCATATCTAGAACTGTAAACCATTTTGCCTTGCCAAGCATTGAAAATACCTGGCTAGCATTGCTGGTTGGCTGTGAGTCTTTGACTGTCGTAGCATTCAAAAGCCTGTAGTCAAGACAAAATCTTTTAGCCCCCTCCTCGCCCTTTTTCGGGGCAAGACAAGGTACAGCTCCCCAAGGTGACACTGAGCGCTCAATAACGCGTCCTCACGAATCCACTCGAGCATTTGTGATTCAATGATAGCTCTAGTCTCCTTATTTACAGGTCTATGTGGCAAACGAATTGGGCGTGTGCCTGGTTCGACCTCAATCCTATGTTCATAGAGATGTGTGCTGCCTCGTTTAGATGTCAAAACATGCTTAAAATTGTTTAAACACCTTCTCAGCTGCTTGCGTTGTGCATGTGAACAATGGGCTTCTTGAATTTTTTTCTCCAAGATTTCATCATCCTTAGCACGCTGCTCACTCTCTAAACCTACATCGAGTTGCTTTAGTTGTTCAGTTGTTGTCTGTCCAACTTTAGCAAAAGGGATAGTTTCTTGTTCTTCTGAACCAATACGCCAGCCACCTTTTTGGATGTCTGGAATAAGGCCAGTCCGACCCATGAAATCCCTGCCTAAAATTACACTATCAGCTGCATTTTCTAGGATCAAGAAAGTTTGCTGAGTAGAGTAACCACCAGGCCACCTGATCGTCGATCTCATGTACCCATCACCTTGGATTTTTCCTGCCGCCAAAATAAATTGTACACAACAATCCCTGCGCCATTTTACGCCCTTTGCCTGCAAAGCACGTGCTGTGGCACCGGAAATGATCGTCGAGCTGGCACCAGTGTCGATTAACGCCAAGAATGGTAATCCTGCCACTTTAACATTAATTAAAGGTACAGTGCCACCCTTAGTTTCATCGTCTAGGCCTTTGAATAGCCTTACATTTGGAGCAAAAACACGTTTTAGCGTGCCTTTCCAAAGTCCAGCTTTCGCTCGCCAATCGACGTTTTTCCCGGTCGTAACCTTGTTAATCCAGGTTAACGACCGTCCTCTCCGTTTTTTGGCTTTTTCGGACACCCATTGGATCTGTGTCCGGATTCTTGACAGGTCCAGCAAGTGCCATCAAAAGGCTTTCTTTCCTTGTGTGGTTGTTGCTCTGTCTGTTTTGTGGCTTCAGTTTTTTGCACATTTGCTGCTTTTGGGGCAGCCTTTGCACTACTGGTACCACTGTTACTCGGTACTGTTTGGTACCGACCTGCCCTAAATCCTCTCGGATCTAGCGCAGCCATGCTGATAGGTTGCACACCCGAAAACGTGGCTTCCGGTGCAGCACTGGTCCGACCAGCGCGAAGCACAGCCTCATTTTTTGTGTGTTGGCTTCCCTGCGAAGCACTCTGCTCACTGGCAACTTGAGCATAGCTTCGCCACGCCAGGCGTGGTTCTACAGACAAGGATGAGTCTGGCGGCGGTGGTAGTTTTTCTGTGCTAGCAGTAATCTACTGACTTTCGCTCCCTCTCTTACCAATCCTCGCAGGGTATCGAACTGGAGACCCTGAAGGTGTTGTCTGTAATCTGGGTGCATGTTTGCTGTTATGTGCCTGATTTTTTCACCCTGAGTTGCGTCTGGCCACAAACGAGCAAAATACCCACAGATTGCTTGTGCGTAGCTTGAAAAAGGTTCGTCCGGTGCTTGGGTCCTTTTATCAAGCTCACGCCTTAAATCCTCCTCATAATTTGGTCCTTCATACTCCAAATTAAATTCGGATTCAAAGGTTTCCCAGTTCCAAAAAGGACCTAAAAACCTTAGCCATCTTTCTGCCTCACCTTGTAGGGCTAGGGGAATGATGGACTTCATTACATAAGGTTCTGCCAAGTTTAATGCAATGCTGTATTTTGACAGCTGCTGCAAAAACTCGGATGGCGATTTTTCATCACCATGCCCAATGTAAGTTGGCATGGGGATTTTTGGTGGCTTCACTGCGAATCCCTGAAACGGATTGTGCGTGTAGTGATTGCCCGAAAAATCGTCACTACGTTCCCGGTTTCCACTCCCGGTCACATAGTCAGGGCCAGTCTGTCTGTGAGCATCTCTACTCGCAGCTATTCTGTCCCTGCGTCGCGACAAACTGCCTTCATGCCGAGGTTGCCTATACCTCCACATGTCAGCATCCGAATCCTGCGTATTCGGTTGTTGCCTACTTTCTTGTCCACCGCACGTTCCTCGATCCACTCGGTCCGTGTTGGCTCGTGGATCGCAAGAACGAGGATGACAAGTCGTTTCGCCAGCTTCAACAGCACGATTTGGTCGTCTGTTGGAGGCAAACGGTGTAGAGTGCAAAGGCCTCTGTTCGTTGTTCTTGTGTTTTGCAACATAACGAGGTTGAACTGAGTCTTTGACTCTATTTCGGTTTTCCGGTCCTAAACAATCTTCCAATTGCTGAAAAACTTTTTCCCGAAATGCTTCAGGTTCAGGGCAGGCTGCTGCCCAATTTCGGAAATTTGCGTAAATTGATTCATTTTCACGCCTTTCTCCTATATCCGAACGCTCTAAAATTGGAGGAGATAGGCTTCTTCTGTTGTCAGAAAAATCTGGCACAAAAATGTCCCTATCATCACCCCAAGAATCGTCCGAATCTACACCCAAATCCTCGATTAAAGGCGCATCCCTGCGTTCTTCAATCCGTACTCTTTTTCGTGACTGCTCTAGCCCTGAGCTGCCAGTCTTTGGAGCACGTGGAAGTGGTGGTAATTGTGCGTTGCCAGAAGCCATTTTATTCTTCTAACTTCGCCTATTTTGCCAAAAAAAAAAATCTGTGCTCTTTAGCAATTAAAAAAAAATTCCAGTGCTACTTTTTTTTTTTCTTAGTATGAAGTACGTTTTTGCTCCGGGAAAAATATTTCCAGCTCAAAATTACTTCAATCCCAAACTTGTGTTGGTTTTGCCACAAATTTAAAATTCATAAGTCTACTAGTTTTCTGCAAAATTCACAATAATAAGTACGTGGTTCGCTTATTACCGTTTTGCTCAACATTCAACTTGTAGCCTAAAAGTGCGCTCCTTCACTTTTAAGACTTTTGCAATTTGCGTTTGTGTTGGGTATTTTTCCCCTTCACTCCGTTATTTGCAAGTTTCTTTATTTTCTTTCCAGAAAAATGGTGATTTTATTTATGCCAAGTTTTTAGGCCTAGCACAAATAAAATGTAGCGTTTTGTGGTTTCTCGACACGCGGTCACAGGACGAGTCCACTAACAACTCCCAATTTTAACGTTTTTATTTTCAGAGAGAAAAAAAAACGGGGTGTTTTCTATTCATGCTAACTGGTTCTGTTTAGCGTAATAAAAAACTGGCTTGCCAAGGTTGTCCACGCACGCGGCCACAGGCTGGATCTCGGCTCACCCCCAAGTGTTGTAAATCCCCTAGCAACGGGCTGCGTACCCACTGCCAAGACTCTTCACAACGGTTTTACTTTATTTTTAATTAAAAAAATAAAGTGGGTATTTTCATTGTGGCCTTCAAGCTGTTAACTCTTATGCCAAATGAAAATGCGGCCCTTCGTGGTTTTCCCCACACGAATTGCCCCCAATTAGGTTCACTTTACCATCGGAATTTTTTATCGAATCGGAAGCACCGAAGTGTCGGATTCGAATCCCAAAGGACAAGGCCCCCAAAATATGTAAGTGCTCAGGGAATAGACGATCGGTTTCAGGTACAAGTACTCAATTCCAATTTATTCCTTAATGCTAGGCTAGGGGACCAAGCACAGAGCATCACATATTAGGCATCAGTTCAAGACAAGCTCGTACTGACCCTAAGCCCAGAGAGGTCCAACCGTTTCGTTCGACCTCTCCCCAACAAGTCCTCGATCGAGTGTCGCCGATCAGTATTTATACGATCGCGAACAATAGATCTAGCCTCAGGGTTTACGTCACGTGACGGCGAACTGCATAGGTCCGGTTCCTGCTGGTTTAGCCAGCAGGCACCGTTTATACAAAGGAGCTGGCGCTCTGCCAACTGGCGCACGAGGCGGCAATTGAGAGGGCGCACAGCCACTTCACGTAATAGCAAGGTACACTGCATGGTGTTTGCCATGCAGCGCATCTTGTATTTCATGTTACGCACGTTACAAATGTCCCGCGTGCCAATAGGTTAAACGCAGCGGAACAGAAGAACCAGTCCAACTATCGGATTTGCCAAACTATCCGTGGGAGAAAATGAACACCGATTTTTGTGGACCATTCCCGTCAGGTGGTTATTTGCCGGTGTTGAGCGACGACTATTCCAAGTTTCCAGAAGTCGAGATAGTCCGATCAACTACAGCCGAATCTACAATCAACAAAATGGAGAAGATTTTTTTTCTACTTTTGGAATCCCAGCCGTCCTAAAGTCTGACAATGGACCACCATTCCAGAGTTTAGAATTTGATACTTTTGCCCGATACTTAGGGTTCAGGCATCAAAAAATCACGCCAAGCTGGCCAAAAGCAAACGGGGAAGCGGAACGTTTCATGTGGACGATTAAGGCAGTGCTGCAGACAGCAGTGGTGGAAGGGAAGAACTGGAAAAAAGAGCTGTTAACATTCCTGATAAACTACAGAGTACAACCCCACATCCTTAAACAGGTCTCTCACCTGCTGAAGTCATTTTTGGACGACAAATCAAAACAAAACTTCCAAGAGCGACAGATCCTGTTTCACCAGTCCACGAGCAAATGGAAACTTCCCGAACAGAAACTTAACAACGGATGAAAACAAATGACAAGGTAAAACCAATTGAAGGAGAAAAACGAATCCAAGTCGGCGATACAGTACTTGTCTGCCAAGACAGGAAGAACAAGTTGACTCCAAGGTTTGGCCAACAACATACAAAGTAACCGCAATGAACGGCACAATGATTACAGCGGAGAGCGAAGGAACAACCATTGTGCGAAATGTCTCGCTCTTCAAAAAGGTATCGCCATACTTGAAGTCTACTCGAAGAGGAGAAGAAGGTGAAGATGAAGACTCTGATGATGACTTTTGGTGCCAGATACCTGCGACACAAAATGATCGAGAAGTGTAAGGGAGGAGAAATCCACCAAGGGAGCGAAGAACACCAGCTCGTTTGATAGAACATTGCTAAAACTTTGTTTTTAGTGAATGGGTAACATTTTTGAACAAACAGCAAAAGAGACATTCGATCAAATCATATCCTTAACTTTAGTGTTTAGTTTAAGTAAAATCAAGTAAGCTAAGATTAATAGTAGATTTATCATAGTTTCTTTATCAAGTAACTAAAGATGTGCTCTCAAAGAAAAAGAGGGATGTGATATTCTGGTACTGGAGGCTACCAGGGTCATGCACTGTATAGATCAGTGGTTGTGAGCGGCCCTCTTGCGGCCATAGATGTTCTTGAGCCACCACAATGGCGGTGTATGCCTTTGTTGTTTAGAAGCTATGCAAAATACACTTTTAGCATAAGATTAGATGTAACAATCGGATGGTGCCACTAAGCTGCTGCGTCTCTTGTTGCATGGCTTTTTACAGAGCATTGCTGAAAGGAGGTTTTGCCTATGAGCAGCACACCATTGCCATGATGTTCATCAATAGTTCAACAAGCACTTTATCGAAGGCACTTTATTCAAGCAGCGGAAATAGTGGTGGAAGAACCTTTTTCCCCAATTGAATCTGCAATTTCTTTCTACTTTTACCTTACCTGGTACATTCTGGATGAAGAAGCGTCATCGTTGGGCAGGAATCCTTTTAAATTTAAAAACGTGTGATAGCCTTGGTGTTCTATGTCATCTCCTATAACAACAGAAATGTACAATCAAGACTACAGAAACGCATGGGATAACGGAAAACCTTTCATAAAAGACAAGTTGAATTAGGGTCCAAGTCAACTGATGGACTATGAATAGAAGGACATTTCCATTGTTACATTACTCGAGTGGCTTCTCGGCAATACTCTTTGGTCAAAATTCGGTCCATTTAAGTCCGAATAAGTCCATGTAAGTCCGGAGGTCGTTTGTTGCGATCGCGTCGCCCAATTATCTGGTGGTAACTCACATGCATTCTAATAGCTACGTTACCTACGACATCATAGATAAATTAATAGGCTACAGATGTAAACCTACGTCATTGCCTTTTGGAAGTAAATGCCCATTTTGTCCAAAAGGCAAGGGAAATGGATTTGCGTCGGTGTTTATCTGTCACACTAACCGAGTTGAGTTGGTGTGTCATACTTTGATGCCAATCTAATCCAGCAAAAGTCTCCATTATTGGAGACAGTCTGGTACTCCAATAAAAAGCAAATCATTAGAAAATTCAGCAGAACACTCCAAAAGTATCTGTTGAGTGAAAGTGACGTCATCTTTCGATGTACCTGATGGATCCATCGAGAGTTAGTCGTAAGATTACGTCGCATACTCAAAAATCAACCACCTATTTGGACTGTTGTGGCTGAAGCCTTCCATAATTCCTTGCAAATTGATCAGTCAGGTCGAGGTGTGATGTACTTCTGCTCTTTGGAATGCCCCGTTCAGTTGGTTGAGTTCTGATTGAAGTTTTGGAAGATCGGAATAGCTTTAACCTTATATCTTTATATAACTCATCAACTCGCCATGGTGGCATTACATAATAGTCTTTCAACACAGCTACTTAACTTTACAATAAAAGGTATTTGACCACTGTTTGCTACAAAAGAATAACATAATTTTTTATACAATTTACTATTGGACCCCCCCAAAAGACAGGAGGAACCTAATACAATCACTCAAATACCAAATCTAGAGATATACTTTTGAGGCATCAAAATTGTTTTTAAATGCATTTGTGGAGTCCACCACGACTGACTGAGGCAGTTCATTCGGTTCCCAAACGGCATAATTCTCAAAAAAAAAAAAAAGGTTGGGCGAGTTCATTGACGAACTCATGTTTAAAGAGGGACCTCTTGTCGCGTGATAATGCAGTAGTTTTAACCAGTAGCGTGCACAGACCAACAAGATGGCAGGGGCATTAGTAAAAAGGCACAGTTAGTTATAATGGAGATTTTTTTCTGGAGAATTTTTTTGCTGTCACTCTTTCCTGCCTCTTTCTTAACATTTTCTGCCCTTTGTAGGCCTTTTTTGGCTGTAGGGTCTTTCTCAGGCACAGCCGCCAGCATATGTTGGCACAAAGAGGCCAGCTTTCTTTTTTTTTTTTTTTTTAAAAAAAGGGCATTTTGCGAAAAGGGCGGGGGGGGGGGGGGGGGGAAAAAAGGATTACCCCCGGGGACGCCACTGGTTTTAACTCATTATACAAAATTTGAACTCCGTATTATTTTGAAAATCGTTCCTCAGGCCTAGGTATAGGGGGCGAAAGACTAATCGGACCGTCTAGTAGCTGTTTTCCTCTGAAGTTTCCCTCAGGATAGCTGGCACTCGGCAGTCTCGTATGGTAAAGCGAATGAATAGCGGGCTTGGGATCGAAACGACCACAACCGTTTCTCAAAACTTTCAAGTGGTGAGAAGTTTGGCTTGCCCGGACTGAAGCCTGGACGTCGGATGCGAGTGCCCAGTGGGCACCTTTGGCAAACCCCTTAAGTTTCGTTTAGCATTTTATAAAGTATAACGATGCTTCTGATTTTGAGCCTCAACAGTGAGGATGGGGATCATTAACTTTCTTAGTCAGTAGGTGACGTAACAATAACTGACAAGCGTGATGTCAACGGAGCCACAACTGTCTCCAACAGCCACTGGTCAGTTTTGGTGGATTAACTTGGTGGTTTTAGTTAACTTTGTTTTGTTACGACCCAAGGAGCCAAAATGGGCG
Organism: Lithobius niger; assembly: GCA_023313725.1. Lineage (NCBI taxonomy): Eukaryota > Metazoa > Arthropoda > Chilopoda > Lithobiomorpha > Lithobiidae > Lithobius > Lithobius niger. The sequence goes on from JAHWFP010175478.1 coordinate 33,723, forward strand.
CCATCTTGGAATTTCCGACTACCTGTGGCTTCTTGCTGGCATAACTGCACCCGAGACTTTGCTGTCATCTCTGCTACCTTTTTTATTTCTTTCAGTGTATTGAACTCTGAAACCACTTAAAGTAGCTTGTGTAACTGAACTGGACTGTGATTTAATTGTCGTTAATTCGGCAAGTAAAGGTGTTTTTGAACAAAGTGATTAAAGATTCAGAAAAATACATTGGAATAAAGTCCGAGGAAATAAGATCTATGTAATAAAGGGGGACGGGGAAAGTCTGTGGAGAAAGTGTTGTTTTTTTTTCTGGATTGTCTCTCCGAATTTTTTCCCCACCGGATTCGTTTTTCAGACTTCGTATCAGCAGACCTCATTTTCCTGTGCTTATTCTTCTTCCTGGACGTTTTAACCGATGACCAGTTGCTTCGGACGTTTTGCACTGGCTTTTATTCCCACCCACCGTTTGGTTAGACCATACACATTGACAAAAGCTAGAAACATTTGTACCTGCATTAAACATGAGGCATCTTCCACCAGTTGTGTCGATATAGCCGATATTAATTTTTCCGTCGTCTGTGCGATATCCATCGAGTAGTGATATACCCTGAAATCAAAGAGATGATTTACATTATTTTTATAAGAGAGCTGTGTGAGCAGCCCTGTTTGATTTACTGCGCTGAAAAGGTGGCTTGGTTTAAGTACAACAATAAATTATAATTAACACTGAATAACAATGCTTTTTTTTTAGGGAACATGAAAGAGAGAGCACTGCCCGTCCAGTGCCACGAAGGGATGCTGTGGCTAATCCCTTAATTCTCTTGGTGTAGACAATAGAAGGGAACGTAGCCCTCCCTTTCCATATCCTGGTTGTGTAATATGCTTATAGTATCCGCGGCCTATCTTGAGTTCGCACCAGAACGAACACAGATAATCGATTGTATGTTTTTGGTAGCAGAGTGCCTTGTTGATATCCAAGATGTTTACAAAAACAATGGCGGCCGTCGATTAAAGCCGCCCATTCCAGGAAGACGCAGCCACTCATAAGACACCTGCAGAACTCAAGATACGCTGAGCACATAATAATCCCTTAATCCCCTTGCGTCATCCCAGACACACCCTGCCGCCTCCTTCGCCCACAACCGTGTGACTTTATCCGGGTTGGTGGCCATGTGGTGGAAATTTCCTGGAATTGTGAAGGAAGGTTGTTGAGCTGGCCCTTGACTTGATTAACAGACCTCTCCACCCCCCCCTCCTCTTACTCACATGGTCATGAATGCTTGACTCAAGGCTAATAAGCCCTATCACTGAGAAAACCAGCATATGGTAAGCAATTTGTTCCCACCAACTTTGAAACAATTCACTTCTGTGCCGCACGGTGAAAATTTTTGCAATTAGCGCATTAACACAATACATCTGGATGTCTGCATCTACGAAATAAATATATAAATAAATGCTGCCAATTTCAAGGTCCATTTAACAACCTGTCATCATTTGGTTTAAAGTTTTTTGTTTTTTTTTAACTCAATAACGAAAGTCCAAAAGTCAAAATCAAAACCTACAGCCACAGACACAATCAGACACAGTTTGCAAGGTAGTAATGCTAAGCCCAGACATCATTGCATTGTTGCTGTTGCTAGCCTTAAGGTGTTAACATAGTAGATATTTAACAACAAAAGGGGGTACATTGGGGTTTTAATTGTTGTAATTTAATTGTTTTAAGCAGCATTGTTGCTGCTTGGTTTGAAACAATTCAGATCACCGAAGTTAAGCAGCATTGGCTCCAATTGGTACTTGGGTGTGTGACCTCCTGAGAATCCATTCGGGTGTTGCAGACATACGGCCTTAGGGCTTCGTCGGGCAGATGACCGGGTGCGGTTAACGCTCGCTAAAACCCTTTGACCTTTGAAACAATTCTGCTCACCAACCTATCCATTCCTCAATGTCAAATTCTACATTACTGGAGGGTTGGCGCATATGAATTTTTCTCGGAACAAGCTAGTCGCCTTACTACCCAGTTCAGATCCGTCACCCTCTTCTATATCGACGTAGCGGGGGTTGAAGACCACACCAACGTCGTCAAACGTACCTGTGACGTCATCCTATCGACAGCATCATCGACTGCGTCATCCTATCCACTACTTCTTTCAGCCTTTTCATCAGACTACCCACCTCTTCCTCAATGGCTCTCTTCTCATCCCTTGGTGGTGAAAGTTTGAAAAAACTAATTTTCTGACTAAATTAGTTGACACATGGTAAAAGATATTATGCGCTGAGCTCTATCACCTAAGGATGTGCCATGCCCACATGATTGTCCAGTAAACCCACCCATCCCACTTGATTGGTCACTTCATCCCATCTCTTGCATCTGATTGGTCAGCGCACTTTTCGATTACGTTTTTAGTATTACAATGATGTAACCATCGGGGGATAAACCCCCATATCAGTCAAATCTCTACATTCATGCTACATTGCATACAAGCGAAATCAACTACATCTTCATAGTGGTACGAGATGAAGAGTACAATGCAGATGACGAAGCTATAATTGAAGACCCCGGAATGTTGCTATGTGAAGAGGTCTCAGTATTCCTGGATGCAGAACTAGATGACGTATTGTACGACTTAATTCCTGGTGTTGTAAAAGAAGAAGAGGAAGATGAATTGCTAGAGATTACACCTGAATAAGCCTTGATGGACACTAAAGAAAATCCTATGGATGTTGAAGACCCACTCTCACCCCCCCCCTCCAGCTTTGAGTCACAAATTCGACGGCACCCTCCCACATCACCCCAACAGTTTCGACGAATGGATAGCTCGATCTTTTCACCTAGTCCCACGTCATGCCTTCCCCTCTCCTCTCCCTGAAGACTAAGGCCACCCGCGCACTGAGCGGCCAGGTTGCTGCAGCCAATGAAAATGATTAGTGCGTGGATTTACATAAACGGTAAGCATTCTCATTAGGTGCAGCGACCTAGCCGTGCGGCCAAGTCGCTCAGTGCGCGGGCGGCCTAAATCAAACCTGGAAAGACCACAACTGATAACGACGAATGCAAATAGAACGCAACGCTTTCAGGGTTAAAACATTGTGCAGAAGAGATCCTGTTTGCCTGTTTTATTTTATTTTATCTGTGTATAAATAAAATAGATGAATTAGGTAGTATTTGTAAGGCAAGCTTTTAGAGTGACGTACCTAGCTAGAATTTGGTAAGACTACCTTTACAGGCACAATTGTAAAAACCATCGTTATTCCGTGCCATTGTGGTTACTCCCCTGTTGTTAAATTTTGATGTTTTTAAAGAGTCTAAGGATGTTTTTTTTTTCATACCCGTGACATGTCGTTGCACCACTTAAACTTGCTACATTTTTCTCAGTGGGTATAAGAGGCGACTGATCGAGTTCAGAAGTGCATACAAATTTAAATATTTTAATTTGGCATCAGCAGATTTCAAGGTATTTCTTTCTACAAATGTTGACCAAAAACTTATAATTGAAAAAATCTACAGCTACACCATATTTTAAATAAGATTTTTTGCTGTTCCACAAAATTTAAACTGGAAGGAAAGATACATTTGAAACAAATGGCCAAGGTCCTACCGCTAAGTCATACTGACACAGCCAAAGGAAACGTCTATAGACAGCATTTAACACGCACATAAGCATATAAACATATACTTTCCAATCGCCACTGGAGGGACGCTTATTCGCCGCACCACGCACCAAGTGAAACGAATGGAACACACAACTCTAGAGTGAGAAAAGGATTAAACAGGATGGAAAGTCAACGTAAATGCAACGTAAATAGGTTTGAATCTGAATTTACTTCTGCAAAATGACCTAGTGCAAACATTTTATTTTTTGATTCATCCAACTTACTTTGATAATCCTTTAAGAAAAAATGCAAAGCTGGCTCGTGAATACGTTCACGTTCTGGACACAAAACTTTCCTACGTGAGGAAAGATGCAATATAATGCAACTGTCAGCATGTAGTAGGCCCGAGATAATGTACAGATTAGATCCATAGCTGGTAAAGGAGCATGGTAATATCAACGTGGGGACTTTGCCATGGTCCCCTTTACAGTCGACAATATGAACTGAAGAACCTGCTATGACACTCAGCCAGTACCACGATGGCCATAAATGACGAGAAACTTTAATACCAGCTAATAGAAATTACCAAATTTCTTTCGGCACTCGTATTTTGGTCGATTAAACTCACTAATCATATGCTATTTATAGAAAGAAAATTTCCCTTGTGCTTCACACTCGTGAAATTAACGTCAGTCAAATAGCACTCGTGAGTTTGTAGGGACCAAAAGACTCTGTGGGTGAAAAAATTATCGATACTATCCTTAGCTCTTGTGATATTACGTATGATAATCAAATTCTATTCATTGTTATCCATTGCATACTTTTGTACGTGTCATGACGATTTTCTTCCAAACATGAAACAACTACTGAACTTACCTCAACAAGTCCCCACGTCATGTTGCTGACGCTGATTCGTGTTAAATTCCACAATTTGTCCATACTCATGTTTGTCTGGCTTATTAGATCATATGTGTCCACGTAAGTGAGGTTACCATACCAACTAAACAGACGAGTGGGCGAAACTGCAGGGTGACGTCTGCTATGATCTGCAGCGCACACAGTAACCGATGGCAATTTCAGTGTTCGGTTGACTTGATTTGTCACTTTTACGCCGATGGAGGAGTGATTATAAAAATTAAATCTTTCACTAATTTGATACAAACACGTCGACAACACAAGTAAAAAAATCAGAGTCCATAGAAATCGGATGCATATGCTGGCGTACGGATTAAAGATTCGTTTTATGCCCGGTAAACCAAGCTGTTTCACGCCAAAATAACTTAAATCGAGGTCTTTTACATTCTGTTTCATTATCATCACTTTCGGATTGTCTGTTGGTTTTGTGTTCATTTTTGTGTTCGGTTTTGTATTTTCTTTGACCGGAGATGGAGAACGAGACATGGTGATATCCTGACACGAACAAGTACTTGAACACGAGCTGGTACTCAGTGGTCGCATCTGGGCCACGTCAATCTGAACGCTGTTTAACCGATCTCTCTTTGACCACTGTGGCAACTTCTCCTGTTCAGTGGCATCAGGCATGGCTACTTTCGTGGAGGGACTTGGTAGACAGTTTTATCGTACACAACTGAGTCGCATTGTTAGTTTATCTGATAACAAAAACAAACATGAGACGTATGAATTTAAACATTCAGATTTATTAGAATCATAAAAAAAACACTACACTGTAAAAACATGTTCTCAAATAAATACATTTTAGGCACACCAAGAAAACGTTTTAAACGTTTTTAGCTGAAACACACAAAAGTGTTTTTACAAATAGCATCAGCTGAGAAGAAACTTTAAAAAACATTAGCGTTTGCACAGTACGACTGCAGACTTGCAATGCTTCTAAATAAAACACTAGCGTTCAATTTGTGACACTTAATAAAAACATGCTTAAAATGCATTTAGTGGTAAAACTTTAAAATAGAACGGTAGTGCTTTTATTACACCGCATACGTTTTAGACAATTGTGTTTAACGAAAACGCTTATATTTATCATGTGTTATGCCTCGTTTAAACATGTATATGTAAAATGTTGCAAACTGAACGTTAATGTTTTATTTTAAACAATATTAAGCCTGCAACACTGTAAACCCTAATGTTTGAGAAGGTTTCTTCTCAATATATGCTATATGGCTAAAAGTGTGTAAAAACATTTTCCGGGTGACTCTAAAATACGTTTATTTTATAACAGTTTTTACAGTGTATAAGAAGAGTATCAATATAAAACGGATCTCTTACTCGTATACATCGTATACTCTCTTTACAGCATTATTAAAGGCAGTGACGTGGTTATAGACTTGTTCGCCAGTTAGAATTCGGGTCATATCACTCGAACTAAATGTAAGATGACTTCCTGTAGTAGGTTATTTCTAGTGTAAGACTTTTTCTGGTAGCTTACGCCTGGCTGATGGCTTATATCCAACTTACCACTTTAGAACTTATAAATACAGGGTTCCAATCCCCGAGGTATCCTAAAACCTTATCAGACTGACAGTTCTGGAACTGGATGATTTGTTCCCGGAACAATTTGGCCCCGGGAAAGTAATAATAATTAATAAAAAGTAATATATGTATATGTATATGTATGCATTTTGGATCGCAATTATCTGCAAGGTGGGCACTTACACCATACCATTTCTCAAAATATTTTCCTAAACAATTTTATAGGTTTTAACAATTTTATTATGTTTTTTTCGTAGCCTTATTGTCAGTGTGATTTATTTTTTAATTCGTTACGGCTGGCGTGCCATTGGAACTTAAAGAATGTAAAAAACTTACATAACATGCCATACGAATGGAAGGGGGTGACGTATAAAGACTTCAGTAGTACGATTTAAAAAGTAGTCTCTCTTCCATGAATCTGAGAGACATCACGTCAATCCTACAGGAGCAATGGAGACGATGGGGAAGGACAGAGCCAAGGGGCTCAGACTAATGATATCGATGATATGTATACAAATGTTTACAAATCAATCTTTTGGCCTTTGTTTATAGTCTAAATCACCCCAACTCCCCGTGCACTATTGCGATCCTAAATTAATAACAATTACTTACTTTTAATAACAATGAATAACTAACAAAACAAATAACACTGACGACATGGCTACACAAAAACTAAAAAAAAAAAAAACCATACTGTGTTTAATAAATATTATTGGGTCGTGTTTGTGGTGTTTGTGAAGTTCCTTTTAAAATTATTACTTTTCCGGAACGGGAGTGTCTTCGCATCAATCCACGAGGACCAAATAGTCCGTGTCAAGTTGTCCGGAAATCCACAGGACCAAATTGTTGCGCACAGCTTCAGTTCTTATTCTCTGTGCAAACACCGAAAAACTTACACCAAAATCAGCATTATGACGTAAACATAGATCTATGAATCATCCCCTCGTTCTGGTTGGGATAAAGCCCCCAAAACCTTGTCAAAAAATACACGAAGACTTAAATAGTAACTTACGTGGTAACTTTTCAGGCAGGTTGATTGGGATAAAGCCCTACAAAACCTTATCAGTCCCAACAATTTCATATTCAGTGTACCAAGGCATAAAAAAATTACACCAAGAAGAGCCATTTAACTTACGACGTAAACACAAGGCCCCTTTGGAAGTCATTTGGAACCCCACCGCTACTAAATGTTGCAAGAGCGGCTTGTCAGTTCTGAACTCAAGTATTAAATGCCCACTAATACAAATTTTCAAACCATATGACGTAAACATCTGTCGGACGGGTTCTTGGTCTGTTTAGCTTAACATCAAACCAGGGGGCCTATAGTCTCGACTTGATCGTTTTCAAATCGCATGCGGGTTTATCAAAAGTCACGTGCGATAGAATGGGCGAGCCATGATTTTGGCGCCATTTTTGGTAAAACCGCATGCGATTTGAAAAGCGCAACTCGAGACTAGGGCCCCAGTTCTTTTTTGTTTTCTAATTTTGTATTACTTAATATCGTAATTTTGTTTTGTAAATAGGTATTCTTCATATGGAATGTACTCACTATTACCTGGAGGATTTTGAACAATACATCTTTACATTGTTTGAAAATTTGTTCAGTTACTGTCCTGGGTTTTTCGCTTGGAATTCTCCAGCTAAATTATTCCTCTCTTCGTCATGGGGCAGATAACCCAGTTTGGGTTCATGCTCCCTAAACAAGCAACAGTTAGTACAAAACTGGGGACAAGGAAAGGAGCTGCCACTAACTTTATTAGAATTAAAGAAATCGTCTACTGGCATAACAAATAAGACTTGAAGAAGAGGAAAAAGTAAGGAAGTCAAGAAGTCAAGGAACATTTCTTGAAGATTTCTTTCTACTTCTTCAAGTATTATTTTGAGTAAAAGTATTTTTTTCAAATTTTTTTTTGTTTCAAGATATGTGATTTCAAGATTTTTGGGGTTGTTAGGCGAAGAGGTGAAGAAAGTTTTGGAAATAGCATTTTCAATTACTTCGTCTTCCCCCTCCCCCGGCCACAAAATTTTTCCTTGCTTTAAGAACTTACAAAGTATACCGCCGAAATTAAATTAAAAAAGCACCTGTAGAATGTTACACAGTAAAACCAAGAAAGTGTTTTAATGATTTTTAATACATGTTTGTGCACTTTCTGGCTTTTACTTTGTAACATTGTAACAGTATTTTGCAAGACGCTGTAGAAAATCTCGCCTCTGATTTAAACTAGGAACTGGCGGTGTACAGAACAATAATCGAATAAACCTCCAGATCCCAAGAGTAAATAGAATTATACTTCAGATTTCAATATTTTGCCAGTTTGCGTGAAAGGGTTGTTTGATTGGTAAACATACCTTCATTTTCTAAGCAAAAGCGCCCTCCCCCCTCCCCAAAGAAAAACTTTAATTTTAGTAAGAAACGAAACCTCACATAAGAGCCAACAATATGAACAGCTTATGATGACAATTGAGCAGCTATGACGAAAAAGTTCACGCGTGATCGTGAGTTCGGAAATTGAATCCGGGTTTTTATATTGGGCCAGACCACTATGCATTTCCCGGACTCGTGAAGGTACATGAATTTTTTCGTCATCATCGCTGTTCATTTGTCATCCCAAACTGTTCACAATGTTGGTTCCTATATGTCTCTTCCTTTCTTACTAATATTTACAGCTAATTTCCGTTTCGTTAACTTTGTTTAATTTTATTTATTTATAGTTGCGAAGAACTACTGGTTTTTACGTATTTTTTTAATTACAAAAATGAAATTTTGAATTGTAAGCTCAATTTCAAATTGGAGAAAATTTGGTGGCCGTAGCCCTATCCATTTTTGTTTGCATGTTTAAATGTTTATTGTATGATGGTTGTTTAGTCTTGCATATTGTTTGACATGTTTTTGGCTGTTGCCCCCGAGTTTATGGGGTTTTTTTTTTTTAATATTACATTATGTTGCTCTGTTAAATACATTTATGATTATTGCCCCATTTCTTTAGGAAATTGGCGACATATATCTTGTAAACAAGTTTAAAAGACAGAACTGAAAATCTACCATTTTTTTCGCTATTTACGAAAAAATAGAATTTTACACATTTTAATAAATTTAGAATTGCTCCAAACACACACATACACACAAAAACCGAGACAGTTTGGTAATTTTGAATTTTTTTGTTTTATAAATACAATTAAAATAAAAAAAAACAATTGAAATGTAGAAATACAGAAAACGAACGTTAACATGTTAAGGATGGTTTTCAGGGTGGTTTTGAGGGTAGTAGATTTTTGGAAGATTTTTGGAAGTTTGGAAGTTAAGGAAACCGCAGAGATGATGAGAAACCAAGGAGGTTGTGCGGAAACGAGGAGATGCGGAACCAAGCGGATGGTCTATAGCAGGACGTTGTCGGTGAAGTTTGTCCGGTGCAAGGTGGTGAGCCTTGAGGGGGAGATTGAGGATGTGGAGACTGAACTGTGGAGTACTAGGAGTGTAGGGTCCCAACACTTTCTTCTCCTATGGTGGAGTGTCACAGGGGGATTGGGAAAGTGTGCTTTTGTTCAGGGCCAGAGCAGGCACGCTGAAAGTATATCGCCACTTCGCTCCCATATGTCAGCCATGTAGTTGAAGGCATCCTAGTAGTGTACGATTTTCGTTATTCTGCTATTGTGTTGCGTTTACCCTTGATAACTCTCCGATCAGCCAAGACATGACAGGCCTTGCCAAAAATAGTGCTGTACGGCGTTTACATATTTGTACAAGATGCACTGAGGCAGAATATATTTATGCTTGGGTACATACGGAGGCATCGATCGTAGGGACTGAGAAATGTGGCTTGGGATTTGGGTTAAGGTTTATAGGTGAGAGATTGCATCAGATTTATGGAGAAAGCATGTTGTGTTTGCAGAGCCTTTGATAAACGGGCCGAAGTTTGTTCCGCGAAAAATCGAGGCTTAATTGTGCATGTATGTGTTTACGAATTTGTTTGATTTTGCTCGCGCTCTGCATTCATTTTCCATGAAGGACGTATAGGCCTAATACTCCGTGAGTGAAAAGGACGAAAGTATTTTCATTACCTCCCCGAAAACATCTCGAAATTTGCAATATTTTCTCGGACTGG
>JAHWFP010175479.1:3019-35587 GCA_023313725.1 Lithobius niger
TAAATTTATAAATTTTTTTTAATGTCATTCATTGTTTTGCCGAAAAGGGGACCTGCTGAAGCTTAGTATTTGAAGTAGCACACACCTTACAAAATCAGCTAGAGTAGAATTCGACCGTAGATAATAAAGGGCTTCTCAATAAAAATGCTGCAGCATACAATTCAAACTTCAAGCTACACACTTTTACAACGAAATTGTAGCTTTTTTTAATTTTCACTTAAGTGTCTCATTAAAAAACGTTGACTATGCATTGTAATATTTCTTACTTCGAAAACGGATACTAATAAAAATATCTGGCATTTAAAAGTTGTCTATTTCTTTTAATTATGTATGAAAAGCGGCACCACTACGGTTGCATTTCCAGGTTTTCGCACCGTTTTGTATAAGAGTATACATCGTCTGATATTCACGTTAAATAAGATAATTGCGTACTACAAACTTGATTTAAGGAACGATCGGTAGAAAAAATTCATTTACGTTGCAACAAGCCTCATTCACCAGAAATTGCAGTACCCCATACTATGTTTTTAATAGGCTTCTCGTCACAAAAACATTAAGACACTTCTCGCCCCCAAATGCAACTAAACATGAGCTTCAGTTAAAAGGCTTTACTACGGTTTCCACATTTAAACACTTTCTCACTGTTTTGTCGTAGAATGTAGAAAATGCAGCAGAAAACTCACAAATCATAATACGACGTGTCACACTTTAGATATAATCAGCTTCCTGTCTTTCGACTTAAAGTGTGCAACAGATAATCGTTGATATGCCTTACCACACATTTTACTGTTTAGGGGATTATCTCCAGTATGAACACAGACCACCAACAAAATAATTGCACTAAGTGAGCAAACATTTTTTGCCATATTATCAAACTACTTTCTTGTTGTTTATAAAGTTGAATTTCCTCGTCTGTCCCTTTCTGGCAGTTAACTTGGAAGATTTCACTTTTTTAGTTGAAGCACGAGTGGCACATTACATAACACATGTCATGGCGTTCGTTTTAACCAAACTGCTTTGTGATTGGTTAAAAATAATACCGAAATAGTTTAGAATATAGCTTAATAAATTTTATTAGTCGGAGAATTCCAAAGGATACTTTAAATAAGAATTTATGAATAACATTGAGAACCCAGAAACAAGCTGTAAATGATACTAAAGTTTTAAAAAGCACAAATTACTGGCGCCATCTAGTTTTTAAAATTGAAAGTTTTAGGTGTCTAGTTCCAAAGGTGGTCGAGGCGAGTCTCTGTCATCGGTCAAACGCTAGGACACCAACCTAATGCAAGTCTGTTACTCATCGTTCCTACGGAACTTTTCATAGACTCATGCGCCGACTTTTTTTATTGCAGTCATTCTAGAATTCCCAAACAAGTGGTTAGACATAACGTTAATTTATTAATCATATTTCCCGTGGACAATTTAAACCTGAAACATTTGTATGAAAATCACGTCGGTCCTGACATGGAATTTCCGGAGTTTAAAACGTTATGTAGAACGTGTTGGGATGATCCGTACAGGCTTTTAGCGATCAACAAAATGTTAAACGAGGGATGTTATAAACGTACGTTTTCGTTCAATGATAAAAACAAACGAAAGAAAAAAAGATAACATGGAAAACAAACGTGAAATAGTAAATCTCAAAAAACGTTTACGGTAAAAATTTTTGAATCAACGTTTGGATGAACAAGATGAAGAAGAATCTTTACAAGAATTTTTTAAACCCGTCGTTAGTACTTTGAAACCTACCATTGTTAATCGACCACCCACAGCGAGTCCTGCGAAAGTGATTGCTGGTTTTCCAACGAGAAACCGACTAAAACGTATACGAATTATTACTCCCATAAAAAAAACTTATAAATCCGAGGATGAAGATGATGAAGAGTGGGAAACCACGGTGAACGATACGGAGAAGTTAGAATCCCCAAGACCTTCCGTCGAGCACTCAATTACGATAGTGCGAGTTCCCAATCTTTCCGAATACTTGACTCCCGCTCCAGCTACACAAACCGAATACGCATCTATCAGTATGGGTTTGAAAGTCACCTCCACACTTTCGGCAATACAAAACGGAAGCATGTAGACGCCTACAGAACTTCCAAATTTCCCAACCCTCAGATCTTTAGATAGTCTGTTACCTGGCCAATTCATAGGCCAAACGGTGAAACCTTTCATAATGAAATTTTTCCCAAATCCTAAAGACACCGATCCTGTCTTCAGACTGCAATACGACATGAAAACTGGAGAAATGAGTATCGCTAATAAACCCGTAAAAATATTCGAGAACGACATAGTGGTGGGTGGTAATCAGTACCCGGGAAGACGAGGACTTTGGAGTTTGCTGGTTTTTAAGGATTTGAAGAAGCCGTCGTACGCTCCAGAAGTGCAGGCAAGTTACGCTTCTCTTTTAAAAAACAGGCACGCTATTATTCAAAACAACGATCCGGGCACTCATAAACCTAAGTCGAATCGTAGTGCCAAGTACGCATCAATAATCGGTCCTATCTAGGAGGATATGAAAACGAAGAAAAAGGGAACTGGTGTGGTAAAAACAAACCGGGAGCAGGGTGGATTACAGGTATTACGATGATCCTAACGATCTGGTCGAAAGACTGAGACTTTTGTACGGGTCAACCTAAGCGGGTCACGACGGTCACAGGAACGAAATGATAAAAATTTTATCGGAATTGGAACAACGACGGGTCATCACCGCTCGAGAAAAAATAACGCTTATCAGAATTTAGGTTTACGATAAAAAAATTTGTATAATAAAAAAAGAGAAACCGGCTAAGATGAAGTATTGTGTGAAATGTAAACGATCTAAACCTCACCGGTCCAAACCTCCTACTATTATTACATCGAAAAATAACAGAAGCAAGGAAGTCTACTTTTGCGAAGTGTGCGGAACGAAACCAACTTCCTTCATCAAGTCTGGGAAAGGAACCGTAAATAAAATCATAGACCATTTGCCGGTAGAAGTACATTTACCTGATATCAATACTGCAGACCAGGAACAAAACTAAATCAGAGATTAGCTAGAGGGGATCCTGGAATAAATAAACTGGATGAGGCGTGTAAAAGAACATGACATTGCCTATTCAAAAAGCTAAAATTAAAACGAACGGCACTTCGCCGATGAAATTCTTATATCTTAAAGCTTGAAAAGTACATAAGGATTCTTCAACCTCTTGGAAAGAAAATTAGCCGCTGCGATCGTTAAAAAAATCATGGGGACGAAAGTCAAGTTTGGAATGGGAAGAAAAAAACGAAATGGATCAACTCGTAAACGAACTCCACAAACTGACACGGAAACATTTTCTGATGCGGAAAGTGATTGTGCAGAGACTGAATGATCTATGGCAAGCAGACTTAGTGGAAATGATACCTTACTCTAACGTTAATAAAGGATTTAACTACCTACTGACTTGCATTACCGTCATTTCTAAGTTTTCTTGGGCCATTCCGCTTTAATCAAAATATGGTGTAGTCGTTACGGAAGCCTTTAAAAAGATACTCGAAGGAAAGACACCCCCTACAAATTTAAAAGTTGATTTAGGCAGTGAATTCTACAATAAAAACTTTAATGCGCTCCTTAAGCGTCACAACATCAACTTGTACTCTACCCACTCTGAGAAGAAAGCGAGCGTTGTAGAACGTTTCAATAGAAAGCTGAAAACTCACATGTGGAAACAATTCACCAACAGGGGAACTACCAATGGATACACATTATTGATGAGTTAGTTTCACGGTACAATGACACGGTTCACTCCACAACTAAATTAAAACCGAGGGTAGTAACCAGACGTCAAGAATCGTCACTGAAAATTAAACCGAAACAATGGGTGAAAAAACCCAAATTTGTCGTAGGAAATAAAGTCAGAATTTCTAAAGTTAAGAAAATTTTTGATAAAGGGTATTTACAAAATTTTACTAACGAAGTTTTCACGATCCGTAAAGTACAAACAACCGAACCTGTTACTTATCTATTAAAAGACGAATTGAATGAACCGGTGCTCGGAGGTTTCTACGAACAAGAAATTCAAAAAACTTTCGTTCTTGATTTATTTTTAGTGAAGAAAGTATTAAGACGAAAGAAAGGTACAGATGGGAAAATGCTCTACTTCGTTAAGTGGAAGGGATATGATTCAAAATTTAATAGCTGGACTGATAACATTAGCAGTTTATCTTTTTAAGTAATTTCTACTTGATTTTTAAGTACAACAGATCATATTAATTTTCTTCTTTTAGTGGTGGCCATTTTCTCCAACTGAGATTTTCTCTGTTTGACAGTTTCTGTCGCAAGTTTTTTACGAAAATTAGCGGCCATTTTCTTCAACCTAGCTTTTCTCTGTTCGACAGTTTCTATCGCACGTTTTTAACGCGCAGCCGCGGCTCTTTTCCTCTTAATAGTCACTATTTTTTCTTTTTCGGTTCGTTTTGGCATTTCAGTGGCTGATGCTTCTTTCTCCTGATCTTTCTCCAGCGAAGCTTGCTCTTAAGCTTCTTCATCCTCCATCGGCTCGATTATACCGTCTATAAAATCGTGCGCTATACCCGTTCTGTGGCTACCGTGCGCTAACGTATTTATTCCATCATCCAATACGAATCTCTTATCGTCATAAGGAGATACGGAAGATTTTGAAATTTCAACCGTAGCGAGCTGATGATCCTTACTTTGAATGCTCATCCACGTGGCTTTCGACGATGTTTTAGAAAATAGTGCTTTTTTGTAGTCTTCGTGACTGAGACTTTTTTGGTTTTTTGGATAAATGCTTTACTAATCCCTTTAGCCTTTCTAATACTCTCTTCCCTTACTAAAACTGTGCATTTTTGCTTTTAAGCCTACAAATTCTTTCACCAGAGTGCCAGCCGTCTCATCTTTCATTTTCCCCAGGACTTGTTTGTTTTTAATACTTTACAGAGGATGCGATGGATCATAATTGCTGGTATCAAATCTATCTGATTCAATTTCCATGTCCCAGTAAAAATCTTCAGTCTCTACCTCATAGAACAGACTGTCGGTATCCCTGAAAAGTAAACGCGCTCGGTTTCCATATTTTGGACGCATGAACTCGTAGTGAAATTCATACATTGTGCGTTTGGAAAGTTCGAGGATGCAAAAACCGGTGTAAGTCGGTAAGTCGCACTTGATGTTACGAAGTCTCAAGTTTACTTGTATGAGATTTTCATTGAGGATCTTGAATGAATCCACGTGTGGCAGAGTGCTGTACTTGACAGATTTTTTTTGATTATCAGACAACTTCACGGATCAATGCCCCGATATGTTTTTAATCGTTTTTCCAAACGCCGAATTATTTTTCAGTTTGAAAAAGTCTTTTTCGAACGTTGTAGTTGCGAGTTGACGCTTCTCGGTGTTAAATTCTATGTAAGATTTTAGCTATTGCTTCTGATGAAATTTTAGAATTATGTGAATACCTTTCAAAATTAAACCGTGCTTCAAGTAGAATTGTAAATTTCTGTAATATGAACTATATAGTTTTTCTTCGGGAGCATGTTAGTCGTCAGTTTGGAAGTAGAAACGATCTTCTTGTTTCCTGCCATTTCTTTCATGAAGGAGACACGAGTTTTGGCATTATTTTAAACTTTTCCGGTGCTAAAGGATAACCGCTGTGATCGTCGTGTAGCTCGGATGGACAGTCCAAGTCCACTTCCAATATATAACCATATTCCGAATCTTTTTCAACCGAGCCAAGCAAAACGAGAATTTCTTTCTTCGTCAGCCAACTAAATCGATCGTGTGGAAGGAATTTGGTCATGGCTAGTCCGTATATGTTGTTGACATCCAAATCTACTAGATATAGACTAGGTAGATTCTCGTTTTAAGTGTCTGGTAGATATTTGTTATTGGCGATCGAGTGCCTTCTTGACACAAAAGTTGTTCCACCTCTGATACCGGAAGTTATAAAGTTATGCTTTCCTTCATGGGTAAACAATTCTAGTTCGGCTTCGGTTTTTTCAACGCGGCTCCCCAACTAAACCCTGGTGTGGACACATACTAGCACGGATCTATGTCATCATTGAGCAAACAAGTTTCCCTGAAAGTCTGAAAAATGTCGGCTAGAAGATACACATCGATCATCTGATACACACGATGATAATTTTTAAAACCTTCTCCTTCAGCAAATTCCAAACAGATGTGGCATGATCATACTCTGTATCAGTGATGCCTTCACCTCGTGTAGAGTGGAGAAGAACGCCTCTTTAGGAGCTAATTTCCGTTCTTTAAAAACGTCCATTGACTGCACGTACACGTATGGATAGTGGCCTTTTTGCGTCAATAAATCCGAGACCGCTCCCGACTTGAACAATCTACCGATTCAAGAGCAGTTTTTAAGATGTTGAAGGGTCGATCTTTCTTGTGGTTTTTAGCCAAAGTTTCCAGCGACGAAGATAGGAAATTATAACTGTCGAAAAAACGCAACCTTGCCAAAAAATCTCTTATCATTGAAGCAAAAATATCTCGTAATAGTCATAGTCATGAAACGCTCCATGTTTCTAGCCAGAACGTCCACTCCCGAAGGGACGTTTTTTGGCGCAGAAATCTGTAGATGCATATCGTAGCCTTCTAAATTATGGAAGACGTTCGGGATAGTATTTATGCTCCTTGCATCCAGATTGCATTTTATGTTAGAAGCCCTTCTGAACTTTCCCGCGAAGTGGCAATGATCTCTCACTTTCTTCAATGAGAGATTATCTGTAAGCATGACTTTGTTGCAATAGTAGCAAGTATCAGCTTTCAAGAACTGAATTTCATCTTCAACACTCATCATCAGAGGTTTTGGCCGCGATAGAATGCTGGCAAACTTGTAATTTCGATATTCATACATTCGTAAAACTTATCCACCGCATTCTCACCGAGGTAGAATTTTTGACTCACGATTTCTTTTTCTGGGCCAATAACCACATATCCAAAACTAGTAGGTGAGTGCAAACTGACTTTAGTTGACAAACTCAAAGATGGATCGACGCTACTAGTTTGTACGGGTCTGAGCATATATTCGAAATCTGCGTAAATTATCCATGGATGAGGATTACGTCTATCATAGTGTTGAAATTTTAACGTGTTATTACCAGGTGATAGGAAAGTAAGTACTTGCTCTTTATTCAGTTTCACACATTTACCGACGTACTCCATCATGGATTGTTCTTTAGTAAAGACCGCGAAGCTGTTACGACAGTAAAATTTCCTACGTGATCCAGCACCTTGAAATCCAAGTAGCCTATCAATATCGAGGATGCTGCAGTAATGACTATTTCCTTTTTCGTCGGCTATTAGGTACAAGTCAATTACTTCTCGTTCCATGTTTTTATTCACTCTCACAGGATGTAATACTATCGAACCCTTGTACGAAATTACGTTAATGGACAAATTGTTGGCTCGTTCGGAGGAATCAATTTGTCGTAGAGTCACGGGGAACTTCAACAAGGAATGGTCTACAGTATTCAAAAATGGTTCGTAATATTTAACCTCGGTTTCGTAGCACTTCATTTTAGCGGCTAAAACGGAATATAGAAAGTACTTTTTGTCAGAATTTTCCACATTCACTGTAATTTCGCTTTTCTTGCGTAATGCACTGCACTAGGCAAGGGTAAGAAAGAAGTAGGACGAAAAGGATAGGCTTTTGCCACTTTTATGGTGATACCCCAAACTGTCAAACAGCACCAACCACTGCCTTTTTCCTCGAAAGTTTCAACAGACTGTTGTATTTTTTTGCAAGCATCCTCCAAGATTTCCGACACATCTGATTCGTTGTAAATGGCTGCATAGAGAGACAAGAAATAGGCTCGCACGGAGCCTCTAAGCGAAAATCTGCCTCTAAACACTGTTGAAATTTACAACTGGTCAGTTCATCCAAGCAAGTCGTGATAAGATATTTGAGTGGACAATATAGTATATCGAGCGCTTGAGATGAATCGAGACATTCAATTTTGCAGAAATAAATTCGGTGCGTATCATCATGTACCAACTTCACCTTCAATATCTTTTAAGTCGTTTTCGAAGAGTAAACACTCTGAGCGAAGATCAGATCGATGGTTGGGAAAATGATGGATCAAATCTTGCTGATTGCGTAGACCTTTCCACAGTATGCACACGTAAACGATGATTTTGAATTCATTTTCATTTTCTTGAGAGAAAAATCGTTCATTCCTTTTATTATTATTCTTATTATATACGAAATAATTTTGCAAAAAAACACGAGGAAAAATGAGGAAATAAATTGGGGCGCCTAAAAAAGACAAATTAGAATTTAGCAGACACATCTTAAAAAAATGAATATTCCTTACGTAGGACCAACAAAAAAATGAAAATCTTTAAATATTATTTCTGGACCCTACATGGGGAGAGTTACCACCACCCAAACGGGGAGTTACTACCAACCCACACAGGGGAGTTACTGCCACCCTAGAGGGGAGTTAATACCACCCGAGAGGGGAGCCAGTAGTGGAGATTCCCTACTCATATGGTGCATGTAGCCCTGCCCAACTGCACCAGAGTTGGGAGGCCGTGTGTTCGAGTCCAGAACTGCATCTGGACTGAATTTTCCTCGTCTGATCTCACTTTATATAGGGCCCTCCTAAAAAAAAACTTTATTTTGGAACAGCACCAACTTTTCTATTTTTCCAACTTTATAGGGAAATATCATGGGAAATATTTTTCCTATATAAGGAAATATCTGACGAAGGCAGTTTTAGACTTAAACACACGGCCTCCCAGCATTGGCACAGTTGAGCAGGGCTATATGCGCCATATTAGAAGTTGCACATATGATATGGTGCATGTAGCCCTGCCCAACTGCACCAATTTTTTTTCCGTGGATTTCTCCTTATATAGGGAAAATTATTACCCATGATGCATTGCACCAGAAAGTGATGTCATACAGGAAGCGATGTCAAAACAGGAAGTGACGTCATACCAGGAAGTGACGTCATACCAGGAAGTGACGTCATACCAGGAAGTGATGTCATAACAGGAAGTGAGTAGTAGGAAAATGCGATTTGGTAATCTCAGAGGACAGACAGACAAGATGGTCGCCCCCATGCAAACGGAAGTGCCGCCATTTTGAATGACGTCATAACCTGTCGGAAGCAGAACCGGAAATGCCGCCATTTTTCTAAGATGGCCCCCAGGTTTCAGTTTCAATTTCCGAAATTATTTAAAATGCCCATAACTCGGTAACCATTGGTCCTAGAGCAAAACGGAGCGAAATTTGGACCCCCTGCATGATACCCACCTGCAGTTGGCCCAGTCAAAAATTATTTTGGCCCCAAAAAAATAAATTGGCGCAGTTCCAAAATCCGAAATATGCCTACAACTCGGGAACCGTTGGTCCTAGAGCGAAACCGTTTGGGATTTGGCTTCCCTGAGCCGTGCCATACATGTAGTCCACCCCGGAAATTGGTACCTCGAATTTCAGCAAGTTGGCCTACCCTGATCACTCGAGAACTGTCGGTCTTAGAGCGAAACAGTTCGAGATGTGGGTTCCCCAGGCTGTACCCTACGCATGATCCTCTCCACAAAAAAGAAAAAAAGACACTTTCCCACCATCCTCCACATCAACAAAAACGAAAAAAAGGTAGCAAAAGGCACCCTCCTCCATATTGATGAAAACCGAAAGTGACGTCCCAACTTTCATCACATGACCGGAAATGATGTCATTACCCTCATTTTGATCACGTGATCGGAAGTATCGTCATAGAAGATAGCAAAAGCTTTGTTTTCCATATTGATGAAGAATGAAAAAAGGGTAGCAAATGGCACTTTCCCATCCTTCCAGATTGACGAAAAAACCAGAACTGATGCCCCCACTTTTCATCATCAGACCGGAAGCGCATCATTACCCCCAATTTGATCACGTGACCGGAAGTGACTTCATAGGAGGAAGCAAACAGTACTTTCCCACCATCCTCCAGATCGATGAAAGCCGGAAAACAGATAGTAAAAAGCACTTTTCCACCGTCCTCCAGATTGATGAAAAATGGAAGTGACACCCCACTTTTCAACAGATGATCAGAAGTGCATCATTACCCCCACTTTTATCACGTGACCGGAAGTGGGGGTATATCTGTAACCAAATATTGCGTTAGTATCCTACTAAGTTAGCCTAATCCCTAGCTGTTAACCTTCCCATTGAGCTAGGAATACTAACTTAACTACCATAGCTAGGATGTACTAATAATTGCCATACTTGCCATACCATAGTACTGACGTTGACATATTCTGACACTGTATAGTTGTAAGAAGCCCTGGCTAATTAAACATGTCCGCAATTTACTAAGCTACGATGTGTTTAGAACTTAGTCGATTGGTCTAGGTAGAATCCACTAGTATGCACGAAGCCAAGCTACATCAAAGATACAAATAGGGATTAGGCCAAATTTGTCTATGCCATAAGTGACGACACGACACCACACACCACCAAATTGTTGCAAGTAATTTTCCTTCCTGTGCTCACGCATGCAAAGATTGTTGCCGCCCACTTTATAATAATTCAACTTCGCTCTCCAAGTCTGCATCTAGCTCTACAACGAGAGTCCAAAGTTAAAACCTCATAGGCCGCCAACAATGCCACATTCACGCATCAGACGTAGTTTGCAAGGTAGCAATGATTCGCTACGTGCATCGTAATTGTAGTCAAGTTTAAAGGGATTGTTGCGCTTGTTTCCAGTAATTGGTTTTAACTTTTGCCCTTCCTTTTGCTCGAATCTGCACACATAATACGGATCAGGCAGCGGAGTTCACCGGCCTCACCATCCCGTCGTACAACCCAGAAACCTACCCTATAGTGCCATCTGTTGACGAGATCCTCCTTCAAATTCGGGTTGGGACACTTTTCCAAAGTCTTCGAATGGATGGCGCCACTAATCAAACCTGCAATGCCGCCATCTATTGATCGACTTCGACTACAAGTTCAGGTTATAACACTTTTTCCAAAGTCTTCCAAGAGATGGTGCCACTTGCCAGATCTGCTCCACAGCTATTTGTATTGTCTTTTGGGGTATTATTGTGTAACCAAAGCAGCAAAAAAGTTTTAGCCGCGTGGAATGTGCATTGTCGGAGGTTAAGCTAGAAAAAAAATCCTTGTCTACTAAACCAGTCAACTTTAAACCAAACGATGATAGTTTGCTAATTTCGAGGCCCACAATGGGCTCCTCGGAACCCCTTGACACAACGAGTCCAAGGTTTGCTTTCCCGCTTGCCTGGCCAGAGGAAAACCGTGCTTTTCTGCTGGATCCCGGGCCATGTTGGATAGTTGGAAATGAGCAAGCTAATTCTGCAACGAAGGGGGCCCTTTCTGGCCCTCTTGGAAGGGATCTCAGCCTTGTTCCCTCAGACGCCATTCCAACTCTGCGTCTGAGGTTACATGCTTTTTGGCAAACCTTGTGGGACAGACAGGATGGTAATAAATTACGAGCTATTCAAGGCACTGTCGACGTCGCCGCAGTCGCCGTGAGGAGGTTTGCCCACTTGCGCATTGGTCACACCCAACTTACTTACTGTTTCCTTTTGCGGGGGGTTGACCCACCTGAATGTTATTGGTGTCGACACCCACTTACAGTCCAGCACTTCCTTGTTGATTGTCGCCATCTTGATGGTGTTCGTCGTCGTTTCCGTCTTCCACATGACATTGCGCGTCAATTGGGCGATAAGTCTGTCCTCCTGTCCGGTGTTTTTTTCAATTTTTGCAGGAGGTACAGATATATGGCAAGATTTAGAGTGGTTGGCGCTAATGACCAAGCTGTCGATGCGCCATTAAGCCTCAACCCCCCCCCCCCCACAATGGGCCTCAAAATTGGTGGCCTAATACGAGAGAAGACACATATATTTCCTAAATGCTCACTTCCAGGAAAGAGTTGAATTGTTTTTAAGTGGGCGGCAACAAATGTTGTGTGCAACAATTTCACAATGATCGGTACGGAAGTGGATTAACTGGTATTACTTGCTTACTGAATGCTGGATTTCTTAGTGATAGGGTTTTTTAGCCTTCAGTCAAACACACGCATGCAACTTTTCCGGGCTCCACCAAAGGGAGAACGGTCACGGGGCGGTGTTCGGGAGGGGGAACAGAGCAAGTGTGTGTGGAGGCGACACATAAGCGAATCCGGGAGGGGGCAGAAGTGTGGGAATTGCGGGTTAAAGTAATTAGGAGGAGAGCATATGTGGGAGTCATTCACGTGTTTTAAAACCAAAAACCAAACACCAGAGGTGCCGGAGGGAGGCGGAGAGATATTCAGACCCCACACTGTGGTAGTGCAAGAAGGGGTGAAATGGGGTGTGGTGGGGGGGGGGCAGCATGCGCACGGGCAGAACTAGTCTACTAATTTAATTCTCAACACCAGGAATTAATCAGCAGTATCAACAGCAGCATCAGCAGTGCTACAATTAATAGTAATGTTTTTTACGTTCTTCGTGCGCATGCAACGTCTTTGTTACGGTGCTTAACAATGCTTCATGCGCTTGGTATGTCTTACGAACTTTTGTCTAAATGTTGACTGTTTATGGGTTAAATGAAATGTTTCAGCTAAACGCATATAGTTTTAAACCAAACCAAGCTACGTATTTAATTTTGAGGCCTGTTTGCCTCAAAATTGGCAACTATTAACGATAGAATGGCTTATTTATTAGGTAGATGCAGGCTTTCAGAGCTGAGCGGAAATGTTTCAAAGTAAGCAGATACAATTGTTGCGTGTGTCACCGCTGTCACTCGGTAAATGAACAACTAGTAGAATTGCAACAATTAATAACCTAATGTGCCCCTTTTGTTTTGGTGTATGTTAGGTAAGGTATAGTTTCGTAGTTTTTAAGTTTGTAGTAGGAGCACATGACTTGAAGGTCTTTAGGCTCTGGTACATAAAAACAATTCAATTCAATTCACATGAATTGTTACAAAGTTGGCGGAAACAATCACGGATATTACCTCATAGCAGGAGCTTGCTTACTGAATGATGACTTACTCAGGGACAGGTTTTTTTTTTTTTACAATTCAGTAAAACGCAGGTATGAGTCTTTTTTGGGGCTGTGCCAAAATTTAGACGAAATGTTCTGTTAACCTTTAGTTGCATGAACTAATTCCTGATACTTTTTTAAGGACCATCAGTCATGGGATTCGAACCAGCTTTAGCTTTGGTTTGGAAACAAGGATGCTGACCACTAGGGTGTTGCTGCTCGACTTGCTCGGGGTCCCTGGGGACCCCTCACAAAGTTCTTTCACGTTCAGTCAACTGTAGGGGAGAAGAGGAGGGGTAGATGGGGAGGGAAGAAGAGGGGAGGAGAAGGGAGATGTTGGAGATGAGAAGAGAGAACATAGAAGGGGCAGGGAGAAAAAGGAGGATGAGAAGGGGAGATTACATTATTTGCTTACTGAATGTGGGAATCATGCAAAGAGGGGTGCGGGCTGGGGCCAGGAGACGGCTGGGTATTGCGGGGGGGGGGATAATAAATTTATTATCAAAGACCAAACACCAAGGGTACCGGGGAAAAGGCGAGGAGGTATACAGACCCTGCACTGCTGGAGGGCAGTCGAAGGCCTGGGAGGGGCCAGGAGTGTGTAGGTAGGGGAATTGAAAGTGCCAGAAAGCACCAGGGGCGTGCAGTGGGGTTCGGGAGGAGGGAGGGTTTTGAGGGAACCAAACTCCAGAGAAAGGGCGGGCAGGTATACAGACCCTAAACTGCATGCAGTGGGTCGGGAGGGGCAGTCAGGGGACCAGGCACAGGGCTGGGGAGTGTGGAGTTGGGGGGGGCAATAAAAGCATAAATTAATTTCTGCTACTTTTTTTAAGGATTATATCGGTCAGTCATAGAATTCGAAGCATCATTCGCTTTGGAGATGAGGACACTGACAGCTCGGCTAATGCTGCTAGCTTTGCTTGGGGGGGGGGGGCGGGGCTAACAAAGTTTTTTCACGTTCAGTCAACTGTTGCCACCAAGAACAAACATGGGAGGATCGTGGCAAAGCAGGCAAGAATAGGAGGGGTAGAGCACGAGGCAAGAGGAGAGGGGCGATGTTGGAGGGGAGAAGAGAGGAGAAGAAGAGGGAAGGAAAGGGAGGCTGAGAAGGGGAGATCACACTATTTGCTTACTGAATGTGTGCATCAAGCAGGAGGTGAAATAAAGGCAGGTGTCGGGAGGGGCGAGCTTTTTTTTTTTGGGGGGGGGGGTTAATAAATTTATAACCAAACACCAGGGGGCTGGGGAGAATGGTGTGGAGATATACAGACCCTACACAGCTGGAGGGTGGGAGGAGAGCCTGGGAGGGAACAGGGGTATGCAGATTGTGGGTAAATAAATTGAAAAAGCCAGGATGCGCCGGAGGGCGTGCAGTGGGGTGTGGGGTGACAGCATATTCCTGGGGGGAGGAGACCAACACTGGGAGTGCCGGGGGAAGGGCGGAGCAGTATACAAACCCTACACTGCCGGAGGGCGTTCAATGGGTTACGGGGGCATTCGGGGATCAGGGACAGGGCTGGGGGGTGTGTTTTGGGGGTAGAGAAATTAAAAGTACCAGTTATTTTACTAACACGACGAAACACTGATGAGAGAGGCTAAGTTCAGGAAATTTAATCACCACGGTTGTGAGTATTAGTCGATCCTTCAAGGCCGGATGGGTATTTAATTCAGGGTGGCAATAGCAGACTGGTCTGGCCTATGGCCTGCTGAATGACTGTTTGTTCCAGTTTGACTGAAGACAGAAAATGACCTGTCCCATATTATTGCCTCATGGCCTGTACCATAGCCAAACTTGGACAAATGCCAGACATCTGACAAACCAACAAAAATAGACAAAGCAGAACAGAGACCCCTACTGGATTCCCATTCTCTCCATAAACTCAATATAGTGCATATTTTGGCCATTTTAAATTAAGGAATGCCTGCAGACCTTCTCCTTCCTAGTTGTCCAAATTATTCTAATATTCTCTCCCTTAAGGCCAAGCTCCATTTACGTGAGACCAGCCAACTCTTGCGTATCGCGAGACGAATGCTGCAAAGCGTGGACTACCACAGCAAACTCCATACACGCAGTACGTGAGCGACAATGTCTCGCCAAGGCAAGCAGGGCCTTCTCAAGCGCTTCTGCTCAGCTTAGAATCTTTCAACTAGTGGGGTCAACTCGCTTATCTCGCTCTACTGACAACCAATTGGGAAGAAGAGTCGATGACGTTTTAGGCAAGATGGCGCTGTTGAACAGGCCATTGTATATCGATCGGTTCGTCACTCAATTTTTGCTAAATACTTAAACTGTGAAAGAAATAAAATGAATCGGCACATAGATAGGTGTACATTTAATACTTAGGCCCATGAAACAGACATGCAGACTAGGTTCAAATCGTGATGCGTGCCATTGTTCATCTCCTATCAAAATAGGCCACAGGCTGCAGAGCTAAATCACCTAAAAAAATGACAAATTTGCTTTCGTTATGCAAAAGTACAGAATGATCCATTGATTCCAAAAATGCTGTTGTATGAATTTGAAAGTCTTGCAGTAATTTGCTATGAGCAAAAATATGCGTTCATTTTAGGCCAATCAGAGCCATGCTGGCAGACCGTAGTGCTGGACAACTGGCTTGCATGGGATTTTAGGAGCTCTCCTCGGGCAGATCAGTGAGGAAAGTGGCGCGCTAGTCATTGTAGCGTGAGTAGCTTGCTCGCAGGTTTCACGTAAATAGAGTTGGGGCTTCACTCTGCCTTTGCTCCTTATTTCTTTAAAGATGACGAGTTCTCTGAATAGCAATATAACTGAGTTCGAGTGTCAGGGTTTTGGGTTGTTTCAGGCCTATCATAAAGGAGATCCCATAGGTTTCGATTGAGTGTCCATGGACCAACCTCATTTTGCATCTCTCACTCTTGGCCGCAACTCCAGGCGGACAAACGTGGAACGACTGATCTTAGCTATTTTCGGGGAGAATATACCTATGTATCGACAATTAACTGTACTGATGCCAATAAACTTTAGCCACCAGCCAATCACGCCTCCTTAACACTGATTAAACGACCACACGGTATTTTAGCAGATGAAACTGTCAACCTCATCCCTCCATCTTGTATTAAGGATCGACTCGTCTGGTGTCCTGGGTTCCGCCACACAACAAAAGTATGAAAGAACTGCATTTGTAAACCAATTTCTAAACATATACGAAGTACTTGTTAGTTGAGTGTCACAATATTTGAGCTCCTGCGCTTAATCTTTGGTTACCATGTTGACAGACGATCAGTAGCAACCCAAGCTTATTAGGCTGCACTCATTAGGCCGATCGGCGCTACTATGTAAAGCTTAGTGTTAAAGGTAACCCCGAGTAGGTAAATATGCGGTACTTGAATAATTCACCGGCAACAGTAGAATATTAACAATAATTATTGTAAAACTCAGTATTGTACGGCTCATATTCTATTTTAAATTTTAGAAACAACGTTTTCATTAAAAATAAAATATGTATTGGCTTTGGTTAAACGCTTTGACATTGATTAACGTTTGCCCTACAAGTTGTCTGCTTTCACGGCGAGTTACTTTCGGTTTCGATAAGTCCATTGGGAAAACAAAACTACTTTATTCATGGTAGAAAATACCATTCCAATAAACACTAAACGAACCAGTGAGTGCATCTGGCAAAAATGTGTACCCTTTCATCATTGCGTGCACACAGGAATTGTGGACTCAAATAAGAAGCCACTACAGTATTATGCAAGTTGAAGTGATGTTTAAAGGAGATGGTATATTCTCGTTTCAAATACAACTCGAGCGTAGTTAAGTATCTATAAACCACTCATTCCCAATACAAGCTGATGAAAACACCTCGGTATTTTTTAAGCTTTGGAATGCAACTCGTGATTGAGAAAATTTATCGATGATAAACTGTGCTCGCGTGTTATTACTACTGACAAACCACATGAAAAATGGGCCGAAGTGGTTTTAACCCATTAAATAGGTATGAAAATGTTACTTATACTATGGTTAGTTCAGGCATGCAGCTGCTCTGCATGCATCAGCATTCAATGAGTATGTAGCGGTAAAGCAGATGGCTTCTTCATGCCAAGGCCGACTGGGGTAAAAATCGCGTGCTTTGTCTTTTGACTCTTCGCCCTTTCGCGTGCTTGCCAGAAAGTTGACGCCTTTTAGTGCTGATTTGGTAAAACCAACTGGCCTGATTCTGGGAAACGAAACCCACAGCTCTTCTCCCAGACGGCCTTGAGACAAGGGATGGGATATTGGGCAATAGTCACATCGTGGACACTTCCATGTCCTGTGGACTTGCAGGCATTTATTAGCTCCTGGTTGTTTATAGAAGTTGTGTCTAGAGTAGGATTACCCGATTTTGCATGACATTGCATCTCGACTCTCCAAACAGGCCTTGACTTTATCTGGCAAAATATTAGGAACCAGATGCACTCTGCCAGGTTGCGGGAGAGTTTTCACCTTTTGTTTTAATCAGGGATTTGCCCAAGGCTTAATTTGGGCCGAGATGATGTGGAATGTTGTTTTGGTTCTTTTTTTATGAAACGGGTATGAATTCCGATTGTTTCAAGAACTTTTAGATGACAACTGACCAGAACTGAAAAAATTAAGATACGGTAATATGATTCAACCTCAACTATGATAAGCAGAACATAGAACCATAGCCTAGAGAAAGCTACAGGAATAGAACTGCAATTAGTTTGTTGTTAAATGCTGATCCTTTATTTCCACTATAGCATACTATATACGATTTAAAGTTTTTCTAGGCTAGATTTTTTTATAGGGTGGTTTATAAACCAAGGAAAAGGTACAAAGGAAATAAAAGTTTTTTCCATGCCCTGCACAGATCGGTGCAGTTCCATTTAAAAATGTTAAAAATGAAGCATAAGATTTGCCTCAAAGAGATTCATGTGTCTTCATAACTACTTATCACTGATAGTGAATTTAGTTACAGAACTAGCAACAATGTTTCGTATTGATTTCTATAAACATTGGCTTCGGCTATGCAAACAGCAAACTCTTCCTACGTACACAAGCAGATAGCTGCATCACTGTCAATCCCCTCTGATCCCATGCTGTGAGCCATATTTTCAGCTATGAAGACAACATCAAAAATTAGTTAAATATTACCTTACAGAAGTAAGTTAAACATTACAGCAGGTTACTACAGCAGGACACTACTCTGAGGTGTTTGAACCCCACTTGGGAGCTTAGAGCACTTACCCAGACCCAAGCTGGTTTGTCTTTGATCCACCTCTAAAGTAACCACAGTACACCAAATTAGACTCTTAGAGGCCTGTGTCGTCTACTAAGCTTGGCAGAATAAAAGCACTAAAAGTAGTTAACGATTTAAAAAGCTAGCAAGTGAACATGTATACAAAAAAATGCGACGTTTCGAGATTTATCATCTCGTTGTCAAGCAAAAAAATATTTTATAGCATAAGCTACAAGTCACAAGATACACTTAAATGGTTTCCCATTTTAACGAAAAGCAAGCCAGAGCAGTAAAAGGTAGAAAATAAAAATTTAAAAAAGAATAAAAGTGATGCCCAATCAGCGCAAAAGCTGAACGGGGACGACCTCTCCCTAACGAAGCAGGGAAGAAGTGATTTGTAGAGCGGAGGTGGTGGCTATTTATGTGGGAAAAATTTGTGATTTCAAATTTGTGAAGGATTGGTATATATTCCGAAAACTGTTTATTATTAGGCATCAAATGATTATGGACTGGTGGTCGTTGTGTTAGGATGCAAAGTGTTTCTAAGTTAAGACGTGCACGAAAATTATTTTATTGAAAAATGACTTGCGTATTTTGAAGATCTGGGGTGCGCCCTGTCTTTATCTGGTGCTGAACAAGAGAGTTGGTTTTATCTTTGTATTTAAGGTTGGATTTGTGCGATGAAATCCTTTTATTAAGTTCATGTTTCGTGGTTCCTATGTAGCATGTTGGTTCGCCACACGGGATTTGATAGATGACATTTTTTTGTTTAGTTTTATCTTTATGCTCGACTGTAATGTTTGGCATAGTTAGTTTTTTTTTAATTTCGTGCTGCAATGGAGACGAGAGTCAGATTTTGGGGAGCCAGCAATTTCCTAAGGTTTTCTGTGGCATAGGGAAATAATGGAAGGCATATAAAATTGGATGGCTTGGGTTTTGGTGGGTTAAGTTTGAGAAGAGCACGGTGATCGATGAGTTTTTCTAGCAAATGGAGAGGATATCCATTTTCAACAAATTTATGCAGTGTGTATTAAAATTCTCGAGCAAGGAGAAATTTATTGGTGGAGTCGTCAAAGATAGGTTTTATTTAGTTAGAAACTACATTATTTTTATGGGCTGGGTCAATGAAGGAAGTATAATTCATGGAACGAGTGTATGCATGGGTTTTCGAAAATGCGTTAATTCGACTAGATTTTCAGGTGTGATAATGACAGTCATATCCAGGAATGGGATGGCCTTGTTTTTAGACTCGTCCATAGTGAAAGAGAGGGAAGGGTTAAGAGAATATAAAAATTTCAGCATTGGAAATTTATCATGATCCCGTATGAGGGCCAGGGAATCATCCACAAATCTTTTGTAAAATTTTGTGTGTGGAAACTTTAGTAAAAGAGCGTCATCAATTTTATTGAGTGCAATTTCGGCCAGGAAGGTTGAAATGGGACTACCCATTGATACTCCGTCTGTTTGCATAATAAATAAATTTTCGTAGTGAAAAATAGTTGTGGCGAACACTATTTTTAATGGTCGAGAAAAAGAGGGATATCCCAGCCAAGTCTGTTAAGTGGTTCAGGGTTAGGTTGTAGTTTTTCTGTTGGCTAAGGGAGGGGAACATCGAAACCACGTCAAATGACACAAAACTATACCCCGGAGTTACCCTAGAGTTTTCCAGTTCTGCAATTATACTTTTGGAATTAGGAGTGGTGTGTTTTCCAATTGCAAGTTGTTTAAGAACTGGTGCGATAAGACGAGAGAGGAACAAATTGGGCGCATTTTTTCCACTTGTTATGATGCGGAGTGGGAAGCCTGGTTTATGGGTTTTTACCTGTGGGAAAATGATAGGAGGGGGCATGGGTCATTTTCTTGTATTTTTGAAACTCTTCGTCCTAAAGTTTATTGTTTTCAACCAGGTAGGAAAGAAACCTTTTATTGCATGCTACAGATTTGGAAAAGGGGCTGTATGTAAAACCTGCGTAAATTGGGTTCGAGGCTAGTTCTTGAAGGATTTTATGACGGAGTTGAGCTTTATCATAAACTACTGTAGCGTTACTTTTATCAGTTTTAATAATGGCAATGTCTGGATTTTTCTTGAGTTCCCTCATGGCTTTAATTTCTTCCAATGATAGGTTGGGTGCCAGTACAGTTTTCGATTTTTTTAAAGCGCCAACTCGTTCCATGAATGCTGCTTCCTTCATTGACCCAGCCCATAAAAAAAATGTAGTTTCTAACGAAATAAAACGCATCTTTGACCACTCCACCAATACATTTCTCCTTGCTCGAGAACTTCAATACACACTGCATAAATTTGTTGAAAATGGATATCCTCTCCATTTGCTAGAAAACTAATCTATCACCGTGCTCTTCTCAAACTTAACCCACCAAAACCCAAGCCATCCAATTTTATATGCCTTCCATACTTCCCCTATGCCACAGAAAACCTTAGGAATTTGCTGGCTCCCCAAAATCTGACTCTCGTCTCCACTGCAGCACGAAATTAAAAAAAAACTAACTATGCCAAACATTACAGTCGAGCAAAAAGATAAAACTAAACAAAAAATGTCATCTATCAAATCCCGTGTGGCGAACCAACATGCCCAGCTAGCTACATGGGGAACCACGAAACAGGAACTTAATAAATGGATTTCATCGCACAAATCCAACCATAAATACAAAGATAAAACCAACTCTCTTGTTCAGCACCAGATAAAGACAGGGCACACCCCAGATCTTCAAAATACGCAAGTCATTTTTCAATAAAATAATTTTCGTGCAAGTCTTAACTTAGATACACTTTGCATCCTAACGCAACGACCACCAGTCCATAATCATTTGATGTCTAATAATAAACAGTTTTCGGAATATATACCTATCCTTCACAAATTTGGAATCGCATATTTTTCCCACCAGGGCCATCCCGCATAAATAGCCACCACCTCCGCTCTACAAATCGCTTCTTCACTGCTTCGTTAGGGAGAGGTCGTCCCACTTCAACTTTTGCGCTGACTGGGCTTCACTTTTTATCTTTTTAAAATTTTTATTTTTTACCTTTTACTGCTCTGGCTTGCTTTTATTTAAAATGGGAAACCATTTAAGTGTATCTTGTTGACTTGTAGCTTATGCTATAAAATATTTTTTTTGCTTGACAACGGGATGATAAATCCCGAAACGTCGCATTTTATTGTATACATGTGCACTTGCTGGCTTTTTAAAACGTTAACTACTTTTAGTGCTTTTATTCTGTCAAAACTATTTTATATCAACAATCTTGTTTCCTGAAATTATCAGCCGTTCTAACAGATCATTACGCGGTTCTTCATCAACTCCAAACTTGGACTTCGAAAAACTTGGCTTCATTCAAAAATTTCGTAAACTCGCAGCTTTTCATATCAGCCCTACAAGTTCTCACGCTTACCGCACATAATATTTCGAAATTTAACTGCGAAAAACTTGACAAAAAACTTAATGTCATTCTCGATAAGCGGATTCGCAACAGCTCCATCGCTAAAAAAACCATTATCACTAACCACTTTAACATTAAAAAAAAGGAAAAAAAGACGTCTGAACAACATCAAACATTTCCAAAGGCGGCATGGCTGTATAACATTTCTCATCAAACCCTTAATCGCCCTACTGAGAGTCTCTTTAAAAAGACCTCAAATTAATTCCGCCCCCCCCCCCCCCCCCTATCAGGGTCTACCTTCCCTCAATTTGTGCAGTTGAAGCAGTTGCTTGTTTTATTCCTCCTAGGAATCAAGCGAAGTCAATTATTCTTGGCGCTTTAAAAAAATCTAAAACTGTAC
The DNA here is from genome assembly GCA_023313725.1 of Lithobius niger. Lineage (NCBI taxonomy): Eukaryota > Metazoa > Arthropoda > Chilopoda > Lithobiomorpha > Lithobiidae > Lithobius > Lithobius niger. The sequence continues at coordinate 25,000 of JAHWFP010175479.1, forward strand.
TGGCACCCAACCTATCATTGGAAGAAATTAAAGCCATGAGGGAACTCAAGAAAAATCCAGACATTGCCATTATTAAATCTGATAAAAGTAACGCTACAGTAGTCAATGATGAAGCTCAACTCCGTCATAAAATCCTTCAAGAACTAGCCTCGAACCCAATTTACGTAGGTTTTACATACAGCCCCTTTTCCAAATCTGTAGCATGCAGTAAAAGGTTTCTTTCCTACCTGGTTGAAAACAATAAACTTAAAGAAGAAGAGTTTCAAAAATACAAAAAAAATGGCCCATGCCCCACCTATCATTTTCCTACAGGTTAAAACCCATAAACCAGGCTTCCCACTCCGCATCAAAATTTTTTCCTCTCTCGTCTTATCGCACCGGTTCTTAAACAACTTGCAATTGGAAAACACACCACTCCTAATTCCAAAAGTATAATTGCAGAACTGGAAAATTCTAGGGTATAGTTTTGTGTCATTTGACGTGGTTTCGATGTTCCCCTCCCTTAGCCAACAGTATATTTTAGAATGTATTTCAGAAAAACTACACCTTAACCCTGAACCACTTACCATACTTGGCTTGGATATCCCTCTTTTTCTCGACGCTTTAAAAATAGTGTTCGCCACAACTTTATTTCACTACGAAAATTTATTTATCATGCAAACAGATGAAGTACCAATGGGTAGTCCCATTTCAACCTTCCTGGCCGACATTGCACTCAATAAAATTGATGACGCTCTTTTACTAAAGTTTCCACACACAAAATTTTACAAAAGATTTGTAGATGATTCCCTGGCCCTCATACGGGATCATGATAAATTACCAATGCTGGAATTTTTAAATTCTCTTAATTCTCTCTTTCACTATGGAAGAGTCTAAAAACAAGGCCATCCCATTCCTGGATATGAAGGTCATTATCACACCTGAAAATCTAGTCGAATTTACGCATTTTCGAAAACCCATGCATACAACTCGTTCCATGAATTATTTTCCTTCATTGACCCAGCCCTCAAAAATTATATAGTTTCTAACGAAATAAAACGCATCTTTGACCCCACCACCAATAAATTTCTCCTTGCTCGAGAATTTCAATACACACTGCATAAATTTGTTGAAAATGGATATCCTCGCCATTTGCTAGAAAAACTAATCGATCACCGTGCTCTTCTCAAACTAAACCCACCAAAACCCAAGCCATCCAATTTTATATGCCTTCCATATTTCCCCTATGCCACATAATACCTTAGGAAATTGCTGGCACCCCAAAATCTGACTCTCGTCTCCACTGCAGCATGAAATTAAAAAAAAAACCTCACTATGCCAAACATCACAGTCGAGCAAAAATATAAAACTAAACAAAAAAATGTTATCTATCAAATCCCGTGTGGTGAACCAACAGGCACAGCTAGCTACATAGGAACTACGAAACAGGTACTTAATAAAAGGATATCATCGCTCAAATCCAACCTTAAATACAAAGATAAAACCAACTCTGTTGTTCAGCACCAGATAAAGACAGGGCACACCCCAGCTCTTCAAAATACGCAAGTTATTTTTCAAGAAAATAATTTTCGTGCACGTCTTAACTTAGAAACACTTTGCATCCTAACACAACGACCACCAGGCCATAATCATTTTATGCCTAATAATAAACATTTTTCGGAATATATACCAATCTTTCACAAATTTGGAATCGCATATTTTTCCCACCAGGGCCATCCCGCATAAATAGCCACCACCTCCGCTCTACAAATCACTTCTTCACTGCTTCGTTAGGGAGAGGTCGTCCCACTTCAACTTTTGCGCTGACTGGGCTTCACTTTTTATCTTTTTTAACTTTTTACTTTTTACCTTTTACTGCTCTGGCTTGCTTTTCATTAAAATGGGAAACCATTTAAGTGTATCTTGTGACTTGTAGCTTATGCTATAAAATATATTTTTTTGCTTGACAACTGGATGATAAATCTCGAAACGTCGCATTTTATTGTATACATATGCACTTGCTGGCTTTTTAAAACGTTAACGTCTACTAAGCCACATGCCTGACATAGAGAACACCTCTATTCCTTCCTTACAGTTTAAGTCCAACAACCCTGATTGGTGAATTGTGTTTCCGACAAAGGTAATGACATGGTGGTAGAATATATCTGAAAGTACACAAGTAGAGTGCTATTCTGCAGCTTTGTACCTCACGCTAAATATAGCAACGGCTTTAGAACTAAATCCTGCCTGACGGAAAGCTTAACCAACCAGGGATTCCCCTCCCCATATACAACTGCCATCACATGGCATCGATCTGCAAATGGTGCAAACAGTAGGCATTCTCTTCCTCAGACATACGGACCTAATCTGCCAAGGATTTGACGATAAATGTCTCCTTAACACGGATAAAACACACACCGATTTATTTTATCAGATTAAACTGTGGATTCGTCCCTCCATCTTATTTTTACAGTCGAATCGTGGGGTTTACTGGTCTACGCCTCGTAACGAAAGTACGACAGAATTACACTTGGTAGGCCTAAATCAATTTTTTAAACATACACGACATCGATAGTCATTGATCACCATGATCAGAGATCAATCAGTCAGCATCAAGCGTGTTAGGCTGTAGCGTGTTCGGCCTATACTAATCACATCTGTTTTGGCAAGTTTGTGATGGATTGTTGGGGAGAAAAAACTACTTAGAAAACGGTATATTCTCGTTTCAAATATTACTCGTGTGTAGTTTAAGTATCAATAAATATTTTGACCCCCTTGTTGCATTCCGATGCTAATAAAAATGACCGCACATAAACGCTCGATATTTTTAAGCTTCAGAATATATCACTGGATTGAGAACATTTATCGATAAAAACTATGCTCTTGCGACATGACTACTGAAAAAAGTAAGAAAATATTATATTTTACTTTGTCAAATAAATTAAAAACGAATTAAGTGCTGGGAATCTGCCTGGATGAATTAAAACACAACTGTCCATTTTTTTCCAGGTAAAATTTGTTTACTGCAAACCACTTTTCTAAACAAAGTTACAAGCGTTCTGTTGGGAAAGAATGTTATTTTTAATACTTCTGCCAATCAGCTGTGAATCGTTTGTATACTGTACCTTAATGAAATATTCTAAGTAGTTGTATTTTCCTGCAATGAAGTTTCTATATCTAAAGTACTTCAGGTGTTGAAATGGCGACTTGATGTAGATCTAGAATAAAACACGTGTGTTAGTCGAATGTCAGTCTAAGCACTACATGATATTTTGTGGGAGGCAAATATTTTACTGAATATGGTGTAACTCTACAACACCTGTAATAACATTAACAGTATCAGTAATATATCAGTAATATACATAAATGCCATATTTTCAGTTAGTGATAGGAAATCCATATTTCAATCGAAACTGTGTTTTAAGGGTATAGCCACTAACACGTACATATACCCCCAACAATTACCCTGTTGAAGTACATGGAAATTACATGCAACATATTTTAACCCATTTTATGATAGCCTACCTTAACTATGCAAACTTAGATCATTCCGTCATGAATTTGCATCATATAACTAGGAAGGAGGCTATGGGCCTATTACAGTTGGAGCAGATTGAATTGCCAAGCCCCCAAGAGGGTGAAAGGCTGCTTCGATTTGTACTTCTTTGACTGACTGGTGTTCCATACATCCTTCTTTTTCCCAATCGGAAACAATTTGTTGCTCAAGCATCTGGGAGGTGGAACGGGAGCACTTGACGGTATTTCTTGAGGGTTAAATGGCTGGTTCGATTTATACTGCTCAGAATGACTTGAGTACGAAATTTCATGCTTTCGGCTGAGACTGCAAGAATTTGGTGGTAAAACCTCAGTGGGGGGCACAGGGGGGTTCTGTGGGCCCTGAGTATTTTGTGTGGTTCAATGGCTGGTTCAATTTGTACTGCTAAGATTGACTTGTGTATCACATTTCATGATTTTAGCTCGATCTGTAAGAATATGGTGGTCAAGCTTTAGGGAGGGGGCACACAGACATCTGGGATCATGGCGGTAGGGTATTTCTTATTTCTTGGGAGTTCCATGGCAGGTTCGAGTCGTACTGCTAATAATGACTTGTAAAAGAAATTTAAGCTTTTCAGCTAGATCTACAAGAATTTGTTGATTAAGCCTCAGGGAGAAGACACTAGGGTCACTAGGGGCCCTTTTGGGGTATTTCATGGGCGTTCCATGACTTGTTTGATTTGTACTGCTAAGATTGTCTTGTATGCCAAATTTCATGTTTTTCGCTCGATTTGAAAAAATTGTAGATCAAGCCTCCGGGGAGGGGGGCAGAGGGGACCACTGGGGCTCCTTGAGAGGGGATATTTCGTTGGGGGTTCAACAGCTGATTCGATTTGTGCTGCTAAGTATAACTTGTGTACCAAATTTCATGCTTTCAGATCGATCTGAAAGAGTTTGTTGGCCAAGCCTCAAGGAGGAGGCAGAGGCGGGTTCTTGGGCGGGGGGAGGTACCCTTGGGATATTTCATGGGATTCCATGGCTGGTTCGATTGGTACTGCAAATAATGACTTGAGTATCAAATTTCACGATATTAGCTCGATTTGCAAGAATTTGTCGGCCAAACTTCAGGGCGTCACTGTGGGCCTTCAGTGCATTCCATGATGATTTCCATAACTGGTTTGATTTGTACTGCTGAGAATAATTTGCGTACCAAATTTCACGAATTTAGCACTATTTGCAAGAATTTGTTGTGACGCTTCCGAGATGGGCCACAGGGGCGGCAGCACTGGGGGGCCCTTGGGGTTATTTAATGGGCATTTCCATTACTGATTCGATTTGTGCTGCTATGAATGACGTTTTTACCAAATTTCATTGTTGTAGCTCGATTTACAAGAATTTGTTGGTCAATCCTCAGGGAGGGGACACGGGGAAAGGGGATCGGGGGGGCTCTTGGGGTTATTCATGGGGACTTCCACGACTGGTTTGAATTATTGTACTGCTAAGAATAACTTGTTTACCAAATTTCATGCCTTTAGCTGGCCTGCAAAAATTTGTTGGCATTGCCTCAGGAAGGGTTCATGGGGTGGGGGGGGGATGCTGCAGACCCTTGGGGTTATTTTAATGGGAGTTCCATCCTAGATTCGATTCGTGCTGCTAAGAATGACTTGTGTACCAAATTTCATGCTTTTATCTCGATTTGAAAAATTGGTTGGTAGGGGGGGGGGAATGCGGAGGACCATGGGGTCTTCATGGGTATTTCCATAACTGGCAAGTTGTACTGCTAAGTATCACTTGTTTACCAAATGTCATGCTTTTAGCTCAGTTTGCAAGAATTTATTGGTCAAGCCTCATGGAGGGGGCACCGGGGGCCCTTTCAGGACAGTTCTTGGTGGCTCCTTGGTTACCTCTGTTTGTACTACAATAAATGACTTGTGAGCCTAATTTCATGCTTTTAGTTTTATTTGCATGTTTTGTTGCTTAAACAATTTTACTCCAGGATTCCAGGATTCCAAATTTACAAAGGTGAGTGTTAGAACTAAATTCCAGAAGCTGTATTTTATTACAACTAATAAATCGTCAATTTACGCTGTTCTAGCTCAACAATACTTTTGGGGATTTAAAGCTATGTGCCAAATTTCATTACATTCAACCTTTCGTTTGGTCTCCACCCAGGCTGCAAAAGTGCAGCCAACAAACAACATTTTTCAATTTGGTGTCCGTTATAGGCTATGCTAAGCTGGCTTCGTATCTTCTGCTCTGCCAATTATCCAGTTCATTTATCCTTTAAATTAAATTAGAAGAACTCGAAACAAAAATATAAAGTGTGCCAAAAGGTACTTTACGTTATGGGATATTGTATTGTTAAAATACATTATTAAAATCTTGATAAGGTAACTAAAGATGGCTGAGTAATTGCGGTGCCACAAGTGACGACACCACACTAACGACAACGAAATAAAAAAGTTTGAAAAAAAATCTAACTATCTGAAATAAAAAGAATTAATTAGTTGTATATTTTTTTTTTCTATTGCACATATATCTCTATGGTCAGTCACTGTATTACTAACCTTAACACGAAGTTTTTAATTTAACTGAGAGCAAGTGAGCTGTCTAGGCGCATTCAGAGTATAGTAGCTTGATTTTTTGAAAGCTAAAAAACTTTAAAATTAACATTTGTATAACTCAGAAAAAAAAATTTATTGTTAGAATAGCCTGAAAATCAATAGCTATCTTAAATTTGTACATTTTAATCATTTTACTTGCTTTATTTTTTACTTTTTTAAAGATAATAATGGCACTGTTCAACAATTTTCTGCTGCAATTTAGGAAGTTTATGGAGTTATCCAAACTTCTCGTCAAGAATTTTGAAGAAATTTGTTGAAGAATCTTTGAAGAAAATTTGCAGCAACTTCCGTTACTGTAGCAACATGTGGCTCCAAGTTTTGTTGAACCTCTTTTGTAAAACATCTTTTACTTGTGTGGCTTTACTTTGCTCCAGTACACACAAGACGATGTTTTGCCATGAAAATAAAAAATGTAAGATTAAAACCAAGGAATCTGTTTTCCTTACATGTAACTATAACATAACATTTTTGTCTCACTACAACAGTTTAAAATTGGCCTGTCTATTTAGGACACGAATAACAAAAACGCGGAATTTTTGCCAACATGGCACAATTTAAAAATAACCCCCAATTGGGTTAACGGGTAACAAGTTAAATTTTTACGACGAAGTTACATGTTACAAAGCTGTGTTTTTAGTTTTATGTCATTAATTTATAAGTTTAAACAGTCAGGTGCTTTTTTTATACGTTTATGACGTCCCAAGACTGGTGAACGTTTTTGAATTTCATTTTCGGAAGCAATTTCTTGCATGGTGAAATAACTTTTCGCTTTTATTTTTTGTTATGGGTTTTGGAGTATGCTGAATAGTGTCGGTAGCTACGGTGCTTTCTGCTTCTCCAATATCTCCACAGAGGGAGTTGCTGACGGAATGAAACAACCCAGGTCAGCATCTTGGCCAAGATCTTGGCAAGAAGGCAAGATCTTGCCAAGTGTGTCAAGATCTTACCAAGTTTGTCAAGATCTTGCCAAGTTTGTTAAAATCTTGCCAAGGAGACAAGATCTTGGTTAAAACAATCAAGATCTTATCAAACTTTCTTAGATCTTGGATAGTTGGCCCCACACGCAAGATCTTAACTGACTTGTCAAGATCTTGCTTGTGCATGGGTAAACGTTTTTTTGCGTTATTATTATATTCACTGTTTGCTAAAAGAAATGCAGGGGAATTCGGCTCCTGCTTGGTGTCTAGCCATCACCCTCCTCCAAAATGATTTTTAATAATTTTATAATTTTAGGGGTTGCACTGGGGTGCTGCAAGAAGTTTGGTACTTTCGAACACGACAATGCTCTCGTCAATATTGGAGCAAAGACGATAAGTAATTTTCATTTTAGCAAGGTTTCAGCAATATTTATTTTTTAAAACACATTTTAGGAGCACTGAGTAAGTCTTGAGTAAGCAAAATAATGAACTTAGTGTTGTACCGACAAAATTTTGGACTTAGTTCAAAAACGTCCACTAAGGAAGGGGAGGAGCAAACCTCCTTCACTGTAGGGGCCTGAGATTATGTCCAGAGCAGGCCAGATTAGATTAGATTCCACAGCTGCTGAAGGAGAATGGTAGTCTCACCTATTACCTTAGCCATTTAAATGGATTAATCATGGTCAAAAAAAATGCATCGTTGGGTTACAAAACTGCAGTAGTGACAGAAGGGAACAAATATATCTTTTCTTAAAATCACGGTAGTTGTTAACATTTGTGCAAAAACAGATTTTACTGAGACATTGAGATTGACAAAAAATTGGCTTACTACAGTATGATGTAATTCAGAAATTCAAGCTTCTTTTCAAGTAATAATTTACTACTTAAACCTTCGACAAACAACTAGAAGACAGACTATACCTCCACCCTCAAAAAAAAAAACGAGCCAGTCGAGGGGGCACACAAATCTTGGAAAACACTATTTACTCGACATTTTCTTCAAAACTTTTTGTTGAAGTCAATGCGTAATGCAAAAAAAAAATTGTGCAAAAATAAAGTGGTCGTACATATATTAAAATATTATTTCTTTACCCCACTACTTGTAATTAACCAGGACGGAAAGCCAAATGGCTCAAGGAGGGACAAATAAATACGGATGCAAACCTATCTATGATGCCTTTTGGGCTTGTATGTCAGACTGCCTGAGTGGAGAATTGAACCCACAACCTTTGAAACCAAAGGCCGAAGTTGTACTGCTGAGCCTTACTGACATGACTTTTTGGCCGTGTCAGTATGGCTCAGCGGTAGAACTTCGGCCTTTTGTTTCAATGGTCGTGGGTTCAATTCCCTGCTCAGGCAGTCTGTCATTTAAGTACAAAAGGCAACGTAAATAGGTTTGCATCCGTATTTTTTTTAACTGTTTGTGAAGTTTAAACACTACTCAATGTAAGAGACACTGCATAATTGCCACAAAAAAAACCGAATCGTTATATCACTTGAAAGATAATACAAGATAATTATAAAAGCTTTAAGGTTTTAAAAGCCGTACATAGAGACACGTCCACAGGTCCCCGAGATGGCAGGGACAGATTACTTTTTTTCTGGGGATTTTATGTTTTTGGTGTTCTTACACTTTTCTGAGACTTTACCCTTTTCTGCCCCTCTTTGCACCCCCGTTTAGCCATGTTTGCAACTTTTTTGGGGCAGTTTTACACCACCGCTCCAGTAAATGTTGGACATTTTGTAAAGAAAAGGGCACTTTGCCGTGAGGGCAGTCTGACGGGGGAGGGGGTGCCCCCTACTCCCCTGTGTTCATGATCCAAGCATATATAAATAAATCGGCATGATCATGGTTTTAAAAGTACCAGTTTTAAGAGTCTGCGATATTTTAAGGTACTTTGTAGTTAATAAATTATAAGAATGGAATAAATAAGGGAGGGGGGGGGGGGAGGAGCGCACCCCCCCCCCGCAAAAAAACCGACTGGTCTAGGGACCATAAAAATCCTTGGAAAACTAAATTTACGTTATTTTTTTCAAAACTTTTTTGTTGAAATCCTACAGTACATTACCTAAAGCGTAAAATTCCCCCTCCTCCCCGAAAAAATATTTTACAACGACTTTTTGTAAAAACTTTCCAAAAACTTTCCAAATTACCAAAAACGGGTTCATTACCACTTCCACTTACATACAATAATTAAACTTTAAGGTCTCGAAGCCCTACGTAAATAAATTAACAATTTTCAGAGTCTTACTGTAGAAGTACCAATTTACCAGCTTATGTGAAATATTATTTTACAGCATTTTTTATGTTGATTTCGTTCCTTTTTTTTTGTTTTGCTCCCATTCTCTTTTATTTTGCTTTCGTTCTATGTTATACTGTGAGCAATACAAAACGGAACGAAATCAATTTAAAAGGGAACGAAAGCAAAAAAGGAACGAAACCAACATAAAAAAGCCGCAAGTATAAGCTACGAGCCTAAAGCCATATTGGATAAAACAACCCTGAGCATGGAAGAAGGAATTCCTCCGTGCCCTGAGGCCCTTGAGCAACGCGATGCGACAGCGAAACGCGATCAGCGTTTCGCTGTAGCTGATCACGTGATTATCGCTAAACAGTAAACAGCACGCAATTCAAATCGGGAAGAAAAGAATGGCTGCCTATACAAGGTTGCCAAAAATTAACGCACCGATTCGAAAACTGTGCTGCACGGAAGTAAACATCTATTTCACAGTGATTTTGTGAAAAGTGCAACAACGATCGTGGAATTTTGGTAGCTTTGCTATCGTTTAGTGCAAGACCAGAGCATGACAACAAGTAAGCTATTGTCGTTCGTTGGGCCTGCATTGTCGGACGAACAGCATTTTCAGAGTCGAAACGATCCTACTCCTTGCTTGGGTAAGCTGTCATTAGGGTTATTCTCTGAACTGGTCGTTAATTATTGAAGAAATCTTTACACTAGAAGGTAAGAGTGCTGATGACTAGAAAAGCGTCCTTTCAAATGTTGTGCTGAACGAAAAGCTACACGTCAAGTCGTCAACGTGCGTGCAGTGCAGGCCGTGATGGCGTCAGACATTAGGCCTAACGTACGGTACTTGGGTTGGGCAACTGCTGCGCCTACACTTGTGATTTTTTACTTCAAGAGGAAACGTTTCGTCGTGCGTTTCGTTTAGAAAGTGGAATAAAGTGATTGAAGTGCCAAACATTTCCTGAAGATTTCACTTGATGGGATGGAAATCATTTTTGTGCAAGAACCAACCGATCTGATGCAAAAATTGTCTTATTCTAAGTACTTTCCGGCCAAATTTCCGCTGATGTTAAAAAAAAGCACACAAAAAAACATTAAATAAATCATGAGTACTGCTGTTATTTTTTACAGCTAATATTGAACTTTTTAACACCCTTTTACCGTTTTTTAAGGTTGGGCAACTGTATGATTTAAGGTTGGGCTTCTTAAAAATTGAAGAAGCTTATTTTAAGTGTAAGAAGTTTACCTAAAAGAAACGGAATGAAAAAAAAAACCTTCACTTTATTTTTGAATTTGGTTTTTTTAGTAGACCACTTTACTGCCCCCT
>JAHWFP010175479.1:35687-69955 GCA_023313725.1 Lithobius niger
GCTTATTTTTCTGGTCCCAGTGCTTTACTTTGAAGTGGTAAAGCTTAAATTGAATTTCTATTTTAGACAGGTAGCAGATATAATGCAGACAGGTAGCAAATGGCAACTGCTAATTGAGTGAGATTTGTAAAGGATGGTCATAGTCAACCCAACGTACCTAAAAAAGACATGTAATGAACTGGGGGAAAAAATAACTATCAGTCATAGCTTTGGAAAGAAGGAATTTTATGATGTGAAAAAGCACGTCGAATCGGTTATATGCTTGTTTGAAGACACAATCTAGATAGATAAAATAATGTAAAATAATATTTTTACTTTTAATCGTCCTATCAGGTCTTAAAGCTTCAGGACTAATGTTCTAATAGGCCTACTATGTTTTGATAAATAGCAATTTTTTGTATTTGTAGCAATAAGCAAACTACGTGGGGAAAGGACAGGCGATTTACCATGCAATGATTTGAGTCACTCATTTCATAGGAAACATAGCCTACTTATTGTTAAGAATATATTTGTGCTTTATGAATGACACAAAACACCTCCTGTACTTGTCTGTAATTAAGTCAATATACATAAAAATAATGTTTCTCAAGCACTGACGCATTAAACTTTAAAAAATAAATGTCTCTCGGGCACTGCCCATCAAGAAAAATGGCCCTCATTTTGTGTCTTCCCATGAATAAAATTATCCCTCATTGTGCTTTTTATCTGGCATTTAACCCACCCAATACATCTTTAGTTTCAAAATTGCATATTTTAGATTAGTTACGTTCTGGCATTGCTTAAAGAGTGAGTTTTTGAGAGACAGATACATTTCCTATGGGACAGGAAAATGGCAATTTTTTATTTAGCTGAAATTTTTACCAAATGTGCTCTGTAGTGTCCTGATCACAACCCAAAAGTCATTTTTTCCCCAAAATTTGGCTTTGTTGCCACATTCCAGCTGTTTTTAGTAAATGGCGCAGAGGGGGTTTTCGAATGTCTCAAAAAAATCATTTTAACGGACCGAGTTTTCACAAAACTTCAGGCAAGCGCAACACTTTTTCCACTTAGCCTACATGTGTACTCGGCTACCACTACTAGCACATGTGTCAAATTTGTGGCACACTCTTGAAGTTAGTGCACACATGACGTGAAAAACAAAATTTTTGTTAGCGATTCTACAAGTTTAGTTTTAGTCAGCTAACTTCCTACAGATGCCAAACTTTTTACCTTTAATTAGGCCTATGTTTCACCATTATGAAAACATCACTTTAGTACTTGATGTAGGCTGTCCTTGAATTTTTTAGTAAAACCAGTCCAAACTCAATTTTATTCAATTCTAGCATAGCTGCATTTTGAGGCTAAATGTTTCAAAACTTCAGATGCCTAAAAAATATTGGTTGATTTTGTACGACAGTCTTATTTACTATACAGCCCCGTTGTCTGATTTTTGGCACTCGTGTGCACATTTTCATAGAAAAATTGTCTAATATTTATGTTTGGTAAAATATTCCAAACTGTAAACTGAAAATGGCCCACTTCGTTGGAGTTGGCTGAGTTAAAACTGTAGGCTAAACTTGTATAATCGCTATCAAAAATTTGGTTTTTTTATGTCGTGTGTGCGCCAACTTCAGGGGTGTGCCAAGAATTTGTCACATATAGAACATTTGATAGCCTAGCACGCATATAAGTAGAAAAAGTGGGCCACTTGTCTGTAGTTTTTTGAAAAATCTGTCTGTTAAAATGATTTTTTGTGACGCTGTTCGCGCCCCGTATTCGCAAAATCTTCCAAAGGGTCTAGTATTCGTAATGTAAAATTGTCAGAAGAGCTTGTTTTTAGGTGAAAGTATACAACAAATTACGTGATTCGTCAGATTTTGTCTGATGACGCTAATTTTGTCGGGTATCCTTGATATTGTGATACGTAAGATTTTATATGTATGCCGAGCCGCTTGCTAAGGACAGTTGGAACGGGGCAACGAAATAGGGTTGGGTCAGTTTCACTTTTTTGACTTCGGTTCCGGTTTCGGTTTTTACGCCCACAAAACCGCGGTTTCGGTATCGGTTTTTACCACCATTCTCCCCAACCAGCTATTTTTCTAGTTTTTTTTCTTGTAACATAAGTATTACTAGCTTCTAACTCCTGCTTTCACTTTCAGCAGCGTCATAGACCATGGTCCTAGATGTGGCACCATTTTCCTCTTCTATGATTTAATGATTAGGAGCTTTGTTGTCATTTATACTTAAAAATGCTAATTTTTTTTTAATTAGAGAATCAAATCAATTTTTGATTTTTCGAACACCGTACACAAAAAACCGACACAAAATCCAAATTGGTTTCGGTTTTGGTTTTCAGTTAAATTCGGTTTCGGTTTTGGTTACCAACCCATCCATACGACGAAACAATATTTTGAAAAAAAAAATGTTTTGGGTTGTGATCAGGACACAGATAGAGCACGTTTGGCATATATTTCAGCTAAACCAAAAATTGCCGTAGGCTAATTACAGGCGTCTCAAAAACTCACTCCGAATACTGTGTAATAGTGGTAATTTTTAGAATATTAAAAAAAAAAACGCATGCCTTATCTTGGAGGCTGATAAACATGTATTTTACTTTGTGCGGCCTTAGTGATAACTATTTTGAAAAGATTAAATACAAATGTAAACCTATTTAGTATTTAGTATTTATGTTGCATTTTGGACTTGTATGTCAGATTTTCTGAGCGGAGAATCGAACCCACGACCTTTAAAACCAAAGGCCGAGGTCCTACCTCTCAGAAATCTGTTACATGGCAGTATTGTTCAGCAGTAGGACATCGGCCTTTGGTTGCATATAAGTCCAAACTGCAACGTAAATAGAATTGCATCTGTTTTTATTTAACTCTAGTTGAGCCTTCGGCTTTCCGCCTTTAATTATATTTTGAAAAGGCATGCAAGTGAATATTCTTCATTACAATGTCTTTCTTAAATAGTGAATTACGAAGGCAATGAGATATTGAAACTGCACGAAATGAAAAAAATGTAAACCACGATAGTTGCAATAAGATCAACAAAAAATTATACAATCCAACGGACCCATTCTTTCGAATTTGTTATTTAACTATAAAAAGGTTACCTGGTATCGGTTGAAAACGGATCAATATTGGAATAGCGCTAGGCTATAAACTACTGTTAGCAGTAAATAGGCCTATTATAAAGTCCTTGCCCAGAAAAAAATGTTTTATGTTGTTTTATTCCCTTTTTAGTTTCTTTTTTTTTTGTTTTCCATATTGCTTTCCTTAGATTTTTTTTTGCTTTCGTTCTTTTTCGTATCGCGTTATTGCGCAAAGTAAAATAAAAATGACAAAAAAGGAAATAAAACAAATTAATATTGGACCTTATTTGTGAAAGCAAAAAAAAAGCAACGAAGCCAATATGATGTTCTTGTCAGGATATTTGAATTTATCAGTGGTGGCAAGACAGAGGCAAGATCTTTGCCAAGATGAAGGCAAGATCTTGCCAAGACGAGGCAAGATCTTGTCAAAACTGAGGCAAGATCTTGTCAAGACGAGGCAAGATCTTGCCAAGATGATACAAGATCTTGCCAAGATGATACAAGATCTTGCCAAGATGATGCAAGATCTTGCCAAGGCGAGGCAAGATCTTGCCAAGTTGAGTCAAGATCTTAGATAAGATCTTGCAAGATCACTACCAATTTCTTGCCAAGATCTTAAACAAGATCTTGGAAAGATCTTACTAAGATCGTGACAAGATCTTAAGATGCTCACATGGGAATGCTTTTTATACGACACTTCCTTCAGTAACACCTCCTACTGGCTTCTCGGCGATTGGTTGAAGTGATGGACTATTACGCTTATGACGGCTGTCAGATTTTGAATGGCTGTTGCCAGGCTCGGTACGCCTGCATTCAAGTGACACTGACTTCTACTTTGCCGGAGGCGTAAACAAACTCGATGGACGGGAACCAATAGAATTCCGCGTTCTGTAATGAATAGGTGTGGCAACAACGTGATTTGGTTTGGCAGTGGAAGAACGCTTAGGTTCATGAAGTGCTTGTTTTGACAAATTAGCGGGATTTTTATTCATCGCTGAATTCGTTGCATTTTATGATGCATTTGACGGGCTTTCGGGACTTAATTTAGACAACGGCTCGACAGGAATTACCGCGTCTTGGATGTTAGTGTCTACCTCTCTCAACCTTAGGTGAGCTCTTGCCTTATGCAACACTACGTTAGTTTATGTTAGGACATAATAGATTTGATGTGCAACTACGGCATTTATTATTCTGGGTAGCCATAACTTGTCTGATGTGCGGCTGAAGTTACGGTACCACACGGGAGTGTTTAATGTAAACTTAACCAACGGTTTATTTGCGAACTCTGAATTTGTTTCTGTTCATGCTCATTCACTTTCGCTATTGGATCCGGAAGCAACAAATCAAGTCGTGATATGAACTCAAGATTAAAATAAAGTTTTGCTGCTGTTGCTTGAGTGATAGTACTTAGCGTAATTCTACTGGATTCTATAAATGCGTTAATACCGTCTTGTATTCCGAAACATCCCTTCTCTCAGCCTTATAGATTTTTCCTAAAGTTTTTAACAAAGACCTCTGTCAGCCCATTTATCCAAGGCGAATAACTAGGCCCTGTTAGGTGACGAATATCCTTGGATTTTAGCCATTCTTGAAACAAACTCGAGCACCATTGAGGGCCGTTGTCTGTAACAAGAACATCAATTAATCTGTATTCAGCAATGTGGGTATTCATGATGCCTATTACTTTTTCGGACGTGATGCTTTTCATTTTGTGGACAAATGGAATTTTTCTATGGGCGTCAACCATAATCAAAAAAATGTAGTTATCCACGGGGCCACAAAAATCGGCATGCAAATGGGAATTTGGTTTGAGCGGGTACTCCCAGGTGTGTTTAGGACCTGGTGTTTGATTTTCTTTGAACTCTGGGCAATTAGCACAAGATTTTACTTTACACTCAATAGCGGCATCCATAGAAGGCCACCAGATCTTCACTCGTGCGAGACCTTTTAACTTAACAATTCCCAGATGAGAACTGTTTAGGTCTTTTAGCATTAGTTTCTGCAAAGCTGCGGGAATTATGACTCGGAATCCCCAAATTAATGTAAGCTGATTCTACTGTAATTTCCGTACGTCTAGTGAAATATGGAAGTAAATCCTGGTCGTCGCAATGACTGGGCCAGCCATGGTGAACGTATCTAAATATCTTACATAGAATAGGATCCCTAAGACTTTCAGCAACTAAAGTTTCATTTAGAACTGGTAAGTTAGAAATGGTTTCTAATGCTAATACGTTGTACTGCTCCTCTGCCTGTTCAAATTCTTCAACAATGGGAAGGGGGAGACGTACAACACATCAGCTGTTACATTTTCCTTTCCAGGAATGTGCTGAAAATCATAGGAATACCCGTTCAGAAGGACTACCCAACGCTGAACTCTTGCTGCTGCCATTTGGGGAATACCTTTTTCGGACCAAAAATCCAAAGAAGAGTCTTCTGGTCGGATTGAAGGATAAACTTTTGACCATACACGTATTCGTGAAATCTCTTCACTTCCCAACTACACTTAAAGCTTAACTATCAAAATGGCTATAACCTTGTTCTGCCTTTGTTAACTTTCTAGAGGCAAAAGCTATTGGCCTGCTCTCACCATTAGGCATTATATGCTTCAGGATACAACCTACCCCGTAGGGACTTGCGTCGCACACCAGCTTAAGCTTATGTTTGGGATCATAATGCAATAGTATCATAGACTTTACAAAAAAGTTCTTTTACTGTATTAACTGCCTTGTCACAATCATTCCGCCAGATCCATTTAGCTCTAGGGATCAACAGCCTGGTCACTGGGGCAAGAATGTGTGCCAAGTTAGGAAGATACTTTGAATAGTGGTTTATGAAACCTAAGAAACTTTGCAACTCCTGTATATTTGTGGGCTTACGGGCTTTTGTAATGGCTTCTATAACTTCTGGCAGGGTGTAAACCTTCAGCATTGATCATGTGACTAAGATACTTGAGTTCAGGCCGTGATAGCTTGCATTTGTCAATACCAAGTTTAGTACCCGCATCTTGAAGTGCAGTCAAAAGTTAGTTTAATGATTCGTCGTGGGATTTTCCATTGCCCCTGACCAAAATGTCGTTGTAAAATAGCATGCACTTAGGAATTTTGTTAGTGACTTGAGTCATAATGCGCTGGAATATTCCTGGACTTGAGGCAAGGCCTAAAGGTACTCTGAGCAATCTGTAAAGTCCTAGTAGCGTGTTAATTGTTAAAGCAGGTTGAGACTCCTTATCCAACTCAATTTGCAGGATAGCATCTTTCAAATCTATCAAACTAACTCTGCAGCTGTGGGAACTGGGTAACAGTCTACCTCTAGCTGAGGATTAACGGTGGTTTTGTAATCCCCTATGCCACGAATGTCACCGTTCGGTTTACGAACTATGACCAGAGGAGTCGTTCATTCGGAAGTTTCCACAGTCTCCAGAATACCCAGGCCAACAAGACGCAGGATTTCCTGGTTAACTCGTTATTGTAACACAATGGGGACGGGGTGAACTCGGCGATAAACCGGTTTCGCATCAGCCTTTAACTGTATTTTGGCTTTGTAATTTTTTAATTTTCCAAAGTCAGGGCCAAAAAACTCTGGAAACCCCTCTTCAATCTCCTTTGTGTTAACCACAGAAGGGTTTAACTCAACTTTTTTAATCTGTTTAACTTTAGTTTGGAGATCAAAAAAGGCATCGTTTCCTACTCGAAATACAGAAATCCAATATTTGTCAAATAAATTTGACTTATAATGTTTGGAAACCATAGTATCTAAATGCTCGGTTTGGTCTTTTACAGTTACTTCCAAATTAACTTGAAACATGGCTAACTCCTCCCCTTCAGTGTACGAGTTTATAGAGTAAGGGCTATATTATAATGGCAAATTGGAAAAATATTTGTTATACCAGTCCATGGAGATGACTGTTCCATCTGCACCGGAATCTTGTTCCATTAGTAACTCGATTCCAATCAGAGTGACTGGAATGTACCATTTAGATATCTTTATACGTTTAATGACTACTCTATCAGTTTGTACTAGTTCTGAACTTTGTTCGGTTATGTTGCTCACTCTGATGGTGTTGTTTTGCAAGCAGTAGTCATCTACTAATTCCAAATCACTACTAGAATCATCAAATTTGTTATTTATGTCACTACTTTCTGTTTCAGAATCACTAATTTCTTTTTTGGTAAGCAGATTAACTTTTTTGCGGTATCTGTACTTATTTTTAGCCTTGCTTTTGGGACTACAATTTTGAGATGATTTTGAGTTTACTTTTGGTGTTTTTGAACTAGGGATTTTCCTACAGACCACTTTTTGGTGTCCTTTAGTATGACATCGGCCACTGATGTAATCCTTGTATTTACATCTTGACTTGACATGACCTCCGTGCCCGCTACAAAACCAAGTGATATCCGAACCTGGGTTAGGTCGAAACTTAGAAGTTTTGTTTCTTTTCGTGACATAATTAACAGACTTGATGGTTGAACGTATTTCCACTTGGTCTGCCTCTGCAGATTCCAAGGACAGAACAAGTGACACTGTTTCTGATAAACTTAACGTTTTCTTCAAAAGCTTCATTTGAATTTTTTCAGACAATATTTCCCCAATGAATTTATCCCTGATCATTTCACAATTAATATTCTTGATTTTGTCAAAATCGCAATGTTTAGTTAAAAGCTTAAAAGCTGAAACATTGATTTATTGATTCATCAGACTTTTGAGCTCTTCTGAATAATTTCATTCTTTCTGACACTACAGAAGGAAGCGGCTCAAATCGTTAAGGATAGCCTTAACTAATTCATCATACGTAAAATCGGTTGGAACTTTAGAGAAAATAATATTTAGTATTTAACAAACATTACCCTCCCCACTGATGCCATCAAAATATCTTAATTTATCGGCATCAGCTACCTTCTTTGCTCTAAAACCTTCTTTGCTCTCAACCTTCTTTGTTCTAAATTATTCGAGTTGAGTATTTATCCCACGTATCAAATTCACTATAAAACTCAACAGGCTAGACGGTTTTGCCATATCGTCTGAGTCTGTATTGCTAGCACTTACGCTAAGATTAGGGTCAATAAATAAATAATTATTCACTGCAACGTCAACTATGTCGTTTGCTAAAGTAACGTCTGTAATGACGGCCACTACAGGCGGTACACAAATTTCACCTGCAACTGACATACATATGTCAACCAGTAATAAGCTGTAACAAATTACTAACAATTCAGAAAAATTAAATTACTAAAGCCACTCGAGACCATTATTGAATTACTAAACAGCTAAGCCTAATTCCAAATTCATAGCCTACCTAATTTTACAATTTGCTTGTCCCGAAAGTTTCATAATTACGATTTAAACACTGTTATTTAATTACTTCTCAAGCAAAAAAAAAATAACACCACTGGCTTAAGCAGCCTGACAACCAAACAAGTTTCACTAAACTTAACAAGGCAATTAACTGGATAATATACCTCATAGCCAGCCAGTGTAGAGATAGGGCACATCGCTATGCCAAGGCCCAATTTATTTGCGTTTTCATCAGCTTATCCTAATTATAGTACAATAGGTGAACGCCACCAACGCGCTGCATTGGGACACAAACCTTTTACAAATTGTACATAGCAAACCAATATCTCTCACTGTTCTAGCAAATAAGGAACGAATTTTTAACTATAATGCATTCAAACCACTCCAAGTTCCACTCACTCAAACAAAATTTTTTATCTTTAAGATTTAAATTAATTTCCATACCGGGTACTAAACTATTTAGCCTAATATAGTGAAATTGCCACCTCACCAAATTTGGAGCACTGAAGATGGTTGGAAGGGGAAATAATTTACAATAAATCTTAAAATAATACTCCACTGGGGTGGCTCGTCGCCATTCTGGACTGTCCTGGTGGTAGCCTATTGCGCAGAGTTCCCCCAGCAGAGTAACGACAAGACACAACTTAATGCAAACACAGGAATGGACAAGTTTATTAAGTTACTTGGCTTTATATAGCAGCTGGTCAACTGACCAAGCAATGGTCACATCTATGGGAATCAGTACGTATCAGTACATGGTTAAGGTATGGCACTCTAATACTATTAGTTAGTTAGTCTGGGTATAGCTAACAGTAAGGTAACTAAAGATTGCTAAGAATTGCAGTGCCACAAGTGATGACACCACACTCATAAATAGAGATACATGTACAGACAGAAAAAAATAATCTACTCTTTTGTTTCAGCTAGCATTAGATTTTTTTCTTGTTTTTTATTTCTCTGGATGTAGTGTGGTGTCGTCACTTGTGTGCACCACTCCTTAGCTATACTCAGTTACATTACTGTCAACCCATACCCAACACTAACCTACTAATATTCTATAGGAGTGCCATACTAATGCTAATGAATACTATTCCATTGACATTGCAATAGACAGGTGATGCGATAGTCACCGGACTTGTAATAGCTCATATAATGCCTTGCTATTAATTAAACCATGCCCACATCCTTGTTTGCTACCACTGTGTTAAGTCTTGTTAATCTGCTGGGGAAATCCACGTTTGTCTGTGCCAAGGACATGACACGATGATTTTAAGTATCATTTGGTGATGCCTTATGGGGCTGGTGACGAACTTGTAATGAGGGCTCAATTTTTTCGTTCTGTAAAACGGGATAATGAGTCCGTAGAACAATTTACCAACTGGCTAGAAATTTTGGCTGCTAGCCTATGGAGAGTCTATGCTACTGATGCACCTAATATAAAAGAAATGAAAGAACTCTCAAAAGACGAAAATTTACGGGCTGCTTTCTTGCAAGAGGTTTCCAGGGACATTGAAAGGCATTTGTCTGCTATTAGGCAAAAATCACTCCATGAAATGCTGGCTGAAGTAATTAATAGGGAGGCTAATTTAAAGGCCAGGGATGCACTAGCCCACTCAGAGGATAGATACAAGCCTTCACAACCCACACATGCAACGTCAAGAGAATAGTTCATCTTTTTCTAACATGATTAGCTTACAAAATTCAATCCCGAATTCAGTTAGGGCAGCGTTTGAGGCATCAAAAGCAGAAGTTGCAATACTGCATTCGCCTGCTGCTTGCCCTCCTGATAAACTCTGGTGTCATCATTGTAAAGAATTTGCAAAAATTGTTTCTGACACCAACAAAACTTTGCCAGTACTAGTCGATCCTGGCAACCCCCAGACCAAGGCAATAAAAGGTGATATGATGAGGGCCAACAGTACAATCACAACTGAAATAATAAACGCACGAAAACTGGTAACCAAGGCTACTACTACAAAAATCAGTATAATAATGATGGTCGTTTTGACGATAATCGCAACAATGGTTATAAAAATAATTATTATAACAATAGACAAAGGCGCTATCAGGTGTCTGACAAATATTATTACTAAAATCGGGAGAAGCAAAGTGCTAAAGTACACGAGGTAAGCACTGTTGAGAAAGTTTATAATGAACTTCGGAGCATGAAAAGGGATTTGGACGAATTTAAAGCGGAGCGAAAAAACTAGTTTCAGTCCCAATCGACAAGGTGGTTGTGGACTCTGACTGTACTTCAGAAATGAATAAAAATATAGGCAAAGTTTCTGATGTTGCATCTCAACCTCTCAACCTTACGAAAACCTTTGATTGTTCTACATTACAACGTGTGGGCAGGACTTTGAAATTGCAACTCAGCCAAATATGCACTGACGAAGTTGCTAGTAATATTTTGAAGGGATTTTGTGAAAAAATAAGTTGGCAGAAACAACAAATTGCACTCCGAGATTGCACCGTAATTTTGCCTAGATTGGTGGCCTATTTTGGTCAAATTCCTCCAAATTTCTACAAAATGTAGAGCTGAACCATTTGTTTAATAACTTGTTGGAAAAGATTAACTTTACTTTTTCCATTAACTCCTTGTACGGATGACGAAGAGTCAACATGTTTTAATGATGTTCTCAACAAGTTTAAACTAGGCTATCCTCTGATTACAGTATTAATTGGCAAAGCAGCGTACTTTTGTTTTACAGTGTTTATCTGATCCTCATTTTTAAGAAATTATTGTTCTAAGTCCTAGTTCGGCTTTGTGCTATCCAGGGCCGGATTAAGACATTGTGGGGCTCGAGGCATCGGATTGTATCAGGGGCCCAAAGCTAAACAGATAGGCGGGTGACCCACAAAAAACTATGCCTAAAAGACCAAAGGTTTTTTTTAAATGTGAAAACTGACACCTAATTTTTGGATCAAATCTGAAACTCTGATTAATTATTAAGAAAACTACGTTAGCTTCTTTCACAGCGACACGTACGACTAGAGGTAATGTCTATGGGTCAAATATGTTAACTGTTGACAGCCTTAATATAGGGTGTCCCAGAAATATACTGACAAACTTTAGGTGATTACAGGGGACAAGCAAAAAACAACTTTTGCTAATACACCCATGCCCGCAAATGAACTGTTACCGAGATACAGGGTATGAAAATGTAACTTGCTAATGCAACAGTGAAAAAATATCAGAGACACCGTAAAACATCAAGACAGAATTTGGTACACGTTCACTGCGGTTTAGGTTCTCTGAAATGGTGCAGCATCAAACCCATTATGTTCGTCCGAAGGGGCATATGGGGAGAGGGAGCAACCCCAGTATCCCACACTCTTGTAGGTCGATGGTTTTTCTGTAGGATAAAGGAAACAAAATGTACTTTAAACAAAATGCATCCCCTTTGCCAATTCGAGATCTGTTCCAATCTGAGAAGAGTTAATGGGAAATAAGGATTAGGCACATTTAATGTTGCTCGTATTTCGAGCAGTTGTTCAAAATGGTGTCCCATTTTATTCTATACAGAGATTGTTTCATCGGTCCATGGATTCACGGATCCTTTTGAAGATTCCTGGAGTAGCTTGCACATGTGTGAAAGTAGCCATTATCCTTGCCAAAAGATCCTCCCTATCCAATACCGGTGTTTTGTAAACCAACGATTTAACATACCAACAAAGAAAAAAATCAAAAGGGTTGAGGTCAAGGGATCGGGCAGGCCAAGCTGTAGGACCCCCTCTTCCTATCCATGTGTTGGAAAAAGTCTGATCCAGGACTTGGCGCACGACCAAACTAAAGTGTGCCGTCATGTTTAAACCACATGTGACATCGGATGGCCAAAGGGACATTTCCTAACATTTCCTAGTATTCTCTCCCACAATACTAGCCAAGACGGGAGCAGAAAACTGATTTTGGTTCGTTCTAAAAGCGATGGCATGTGGATTTTCATCGTTCCAAATGAGACTGTTGCGACTGTTGTAGAAACCATCACAAGTTAAAAACGCCTCATCTGCGAAACAGACGTTTGTCAAAATGTTCGGTTGAATCAAAGTGCGACCTAAACACCAATGGCAGAAATTGGCTTGGAGTGAGTAGTCTGCAGGGCTCGTTGTTTGCACCTTCTGGATGTGGTGGGAATACAGCAGTTCTTCGTGGAGTACACGTCATACTGTCGACTTACCAGTCACCATGTGGTTTGCAATCGTGCGAACACTTGTGGAAGGTTACTGTTCCTCTCAGTCCAAGACCTATTCCTCAAATTGCGTGTTGTTCGTGGACGACCTCACCATAGTGCGTTTCAGAACACCAGTTTCCCGAAAATGACAATGAATCGAAGCAAACGTGGAATGACAAGGATGACAACGATGGGGATATCATCCTGCATACAAACGTTCAGCTTCGCGTCCGTTACATCTAGCGTCTCCATAAATAAGAAGCATATCTGTCATGTCTGCAAATAAACAGTTGTCATCTTGAAATATGACTTTGAATAAGAAACGTTGAGGTACTGAGGTCACTAAAACTCTACAGTACAATAACATTCATTCAAAAATTCTCATTTGTCAGTCATACTGTAATGTGCTATGCTACTTATCAACCTACACAGAGGTAAGTGCATTTCCCTTAAACTGGTAAAGTACTACAGTACAGTATTCCAAATTGGAACAGGAGATGCCTTTTCAGCCCTGGAAAGGTAAAAGGCACTAGCTCAAGGAATGCGTTTTTCAGGTTTCAAACGGTTTGGCAGAGGGCAGCAAATTTATCTTTTTCTTCTGAAAGACAGATGGCGCCACCATTCCTAGGTAATGAGTTACAAAGTGTGCTTGATGACAGTAAACTTGTCTAATGTAATACGTAGTTTGCTGGTCAAAAAGCAGTAGCTGTAAAAACTCCCAAGTTACTGCTCTTTGCCATGCTGGCTTGATCGGTTGCAGTCGGTGAAAACAACATGAGAAAGCAGCAATGGAACGTCATTGTATCACGTTCCTGCTAGCTTGGCGAAAGGTAGTAAATGCAGATTGGGTGGGTTGGAGCGGTGGAACCGATGTGTTGGTGATTCATAAAAACGTCATTCGGACTGCTTTGTTGTTAGTGTACTACCTTACATCCATCCACATACACTGTTTGGTTAAGTTTGTACTTTAAAGAAAAACCACCGACGTATAAGAGTGTGGGATACTGGGGTTGCTGTGTCCCCCATGTGCTCCTGCAGACGAACATAATGGGTTTGATACTACACCATTGCACAGCACCTAAACCACAAACCACGCCTGTTTGACTATAACGTGAGTGGGCTAGTCCAATCAGACGGCCAAATATCCGCTATTCTCGCTCGTCATTGGCTAACTCATGATGACATCACCGCAAATAGCCGTGAATCGTGGTATAAACCGCTGTGTACGTGTACCAAATTGATGTTTTCGGCGTGTCAGATATTTTTGTCAAAACTTTCACACCCTGTATCTCGGTAACAGTTCACTTGCGGACATGGGTTAATTAGCAAAAGTTGCTTTATTCCTTGTCCCCTATAACCACCTAAAGTTTGTCAGTATATTTCCAGGACACCCTGTATACATTAAGTTTCAGATGTCCTGAACCAGGTAGATCTACATATGTAGTATATGCCTATGCAGTGTAGGCCTATACGATGTATGCATATACCATATTAGGCCTAATGTGTACAAATCAGCAAACTATGAGCAAAGTATGCACCTAATAGGAGTATAAAATGTCTTCCACAATAGGCACTGATTCCAGGGCCTTGGGCTCAAACCCAGGACTTTCCTCTGGGTCTAGTATAAGCATAACACTATAGGCCTATACACTGTACACTATAGGCCTATACAATATAGGCCTACCTGGTTCAGGACTTCTGAGACGTACAGCCTAGTTGTGATTGTCAGTTGTGAAATCGGAATTTTTTTTCAGCTGGACTTTAAAACATTCTTACAAAAATGGGGTAGTTAACAGTAAAGGTTTGGTGTGAGAAAGAGAATTGCAGAAACCGATTTTTTTCGGCGGGGAGGGGAGGTATGCAAAAGTAGAATTTGTTGGTTCTCCCACTCTCCCATGGATTAAATTGCTGCCTCACTGCTACCTCCCCCGTAAAGAGATTGTAGTTTCGTCCCTGTCCGTCGTAAACAACTGAATGTAAAACAAAACTACCACCAACAGTAGTACATAGTGAAAAAGAAGATAAAAAAAAGAGCCGGTAAAAAAACCACCTTCAAAGTTTGGGCAATAAAAGAAACAGGCCCCCGTCTGATACGTTAGCATTTAACCCTTTCATCCCTCCCACATTTTCCTTCATAACGACTCATCATTGTTGCCCCCCCCCCCACCCAAAAAAAAAATAAATAATGCATATGTCTGGCAGTTCGTCAGGCAGTGAAGAGAAACTCCGGTTAAAATAATTCGTTTCGAAACCTCCCTCAAATCTAAGTAGGAAATCGGCCTCCTCCAGCAGATTCAACACCCACACCCATCTACCTTGCTCTAACCCCAGCGCGTTAGGTGTACATTTCCGAACACGCGGCTGCACATTCCCATTTGCGGCGCGGTACGTCCTTTGACACAGTGCTCTTAGCCTGCTGGTTTAGCCCAGTTGCTTATCCACACAAACGCAACTCAAATACTGTCAGTTAACAGAGAGAACAGAACGCACTACCGTTAGAGACAGTTTGGCTCTAAACTTGATGTCGCGCGTGTGCAGTGATGTTGCGTCAGCCGTTCAGTTCCTTCCTAAACTACAATACAGCTCAACATGCTCAGCAGAGTACTCGATATGTCATACCATCACCGCGACCAGACCTGGCTAATGGATTTAACCAGGATTAGCTAATAAATGTGACCAGGCGAGAGCAACGCCAAATTGCGAACCATCTCAAGGAGGTGGTTTGTTGGGGTGCAGGTTTGAGCATGTGCGAGCTAACAGTTTTGACGCAACTGATTCATCGCTCACGATGTTGACGTCAACCAAACCGCATCAACGCGGATATTAGCAGGGAATGAGCCAAACTGTCACTAACACTGGTGCGTTTTGTTCGCTCTGTTCGGTCGTTTAGGAAGGTACCGTATGAAAAAAACCAAAGACCAAACACCTGAGTCCCCCCCCCTACACACACCCTGCAGTACCCTTTACTTGATGCCCGTATCAAGTAAGCAAATAATGCGATGTACCTCCCCTCCTCTCCCCTTCCTCCTTCTTCTTTTCTCCTCTTGTCATTCCTCCCTCCCCGAAAAAGTAGGGATTTTTCCACGGATATTTTGGTGCAACCCCTTCAGTCACACATGTGTTTGACTGTAGGCTAAAACACCTTATCACTTAGGGTGGCCGCACACCAAAGTCGACAACACGTCGCACGACAGGAAATTATGTCGAACCCTGTCTCAACATGATGCAGACAGACGTCTCCAAAACCATAGGAAAAAGCTGAATGCCACACACCGGATACGACGTTGTCGCAAGACGTCTTTAGGCGTCTCACGACAACAGAGCGAAGCTCCTTCTAGTTACGTGTGACGGGGACTCCTACCAGATGCGACGTCTAGCGACATTTCATCTTGCAACGACGTTTTGTCGACTTGGGTGTGTGGCCACCCTCAGAAAGCTAGCAAGTAAGCCCTTCCTTTGAGGCAATTCACCTCGGTACCGTGCATCACGAAATTGTTGCAAGAATTGTCGTACATTTTGTGTGCGTGTGGCAGGGTGGAGGAAACGGTGAGTCACTTTTTATTTGACTGTCTTCTGTGGGCTACACATCGGCGCTTCCGTTTAAGAGGTGGGGGAGACTCCATTCGGGCAGCTCTTGGTGCGGAATCATACTTGGGTGCAAAGGCTTCAGTTCCTGCGTATGAGCGTCGGGTATTGTAGGGCGACTTTCAGTTGTTCCAGTACGGGATTGGAGAAGGGAGGGGGGGGGGGGGGTTGTTTGGAGGTTTCGGTTATCACCGCTTAAGTAGTGCTCGGGGACATGGTGCTGAGCAGTTTGCAGCTTGGAGTGTCTATGGATATGTTGCTAGGTGGATGAGTTTCTAGGTGGTATGGCTTCGGCCAGGTCGCGTTGGTTGCTAAGTATGTAAGTTAGCATTAAGATAGGGTGAGTGCTTGCGTATGTAGTCCTGTAAAGCTTAATAAACACATTCATTTAAATCTTTTTAAGACTTCGTATTGGGCGCATGCCTGTTCTGTCTGTTTAAGCGCATGTAAGTAAGTTCCAATTCAATTCAACGCTCGCGCGTGCAGTGATTATTACCGCCCGCTTAAGAACAATTCAACTCCTTTCTGGAAGTCAGCATCTACAAAATAAATACATAATACGCGCCTTTCCAGCGTATAAAGATGTTGATTTCGATGCGTCGAAATTGACAACCTATCGTCGTTTGGTTTAAGGTTGTCTGCTGTCAGCTAAAACACGAATTCGTTTTTTTTTTTAGCTCATCCACTAAAGTCAAAAGTTAAAACGCCGACAATGCCACATTCCACGCGACCAAACCTTTGTTGCAGCTTTGCCTCCGCAATACTATGCCATAAGGCGATACAAATAGCGGTGCTGCAGGTATGGTAAGTGGCTCCGTCTGTTCGAAGACCTTGGAAAAGTGCACTTACTCTGATTGGTAGGCGAAACCCGTCAACAGATGGCAGCTTGGCAGGAATGGTAGGTGACACTCTCTGTTTGAATACTTTGGCAAAGTGTCCTAACCCGAATTTGTAGGCGATGTCTGTCAACAGATGACGATACAGGGTTGAGTTCTTGAAAGTAGGACGCGATGATGAGGCTGGTGCACTTGCAAATCGGATGCCAGCTCCGTTTTATGTATGTAGATGAGAATTAACATAGGAGCCCTGCCCTTAGCTAGCTGGCTAGTAGTTGCTAGCTATCCAGAAAAAAAAACCAACGTTATTGAGGACTCTTTTTCTCCATGAAAGACACGTTCCTACACTTTAATATTGAGGTTGTTTTCGTTACTGGACCCAAGGCAGCTGATTCCAACGATTTGCAAAGATTTCTGCCGCATGGTGAATTTTAACCAGTATGCTTAAATCAGGTGTAAGCTTCTTGCAGTTAAAAAACGCAGTCTGCTAATGAGCCGTTATCTAACAATTCAATTCAATTTTATTGCCAGAGCCTTCACCTTCAAATTCAAATTCGAATTCTTTATACGAGAGCCGTGACCCTCAGTCGTAGGCTCTCCACAAAGAGTTTCAAAGGGTTTAACGAGCGTTAACCACTCAACAAGATTAAGTAACAACAATTAAGCTCTTAATAATTATTAAGCTCTAATAACAATTAAATCTCATCTGCTTGGCGGGTGTGTAGATGATCAGATTCAATCACATTTGCAGATGGCATTGCGTTCATCTCAAGTATGCACACATCCTTGGTGCCCTTCAAGGAATCGTTCTAAATGTCACCAAGTTTCTCCGATGCAGCAAACCTTTTTGTAGTCCTTGCAGTTTACCTTATAAACCACACCACTGTCAGCATTGTTTTGCTGTTAAGACTTCACCCAAACCTCCAAAGCTTGTTTGGAAATGAGTGCAATGCTTTAAAACTTTATCAACTCTCACTGCTCCTAATAGTATACATAACATAGCCGACTAGTAAGAGCAGTGTGTTCAATGCTACACTACCATTTTTTTCTAAACAATTTGATTCATGTCGTTCTGGGTGAGCCTATTTCTCAAATGTTGTTATTCTGGAAAACAAATTAGTGTGTATTATTAAGTAATTAGCTGGACCCGTGCATGCTGCACAATGATTGAATTTCCTGGCTTTAGCCTCTCCTTCGTCGTGTTAATAACAATATTAATAAAAACAATGTTAACAAACAGAACCCTTACTTTAGAGCCACATGGTTGATGAATTGTCGGTACATATAGCGATGATTTTGCCGGTTTCTTTCCACCTGGAAAAAGAGTCAAGTCTTGAACACAGTTTGGTAAGCGAAATAATAATTCTGTATTCGCACTGCAGTTTGATAATTGGATGACAAGCAATTATAGATTGAAAAGATGGAAAACGGAAAAACTAGTAATACTTTCAAAGTTTCAAGCAACTTTTGCTTAGTAAAGTGGATTGAAACAAGACTACATTTTAGCCTAATCAGGCTAACAGACGAATTCCGTGCCCCACAATCATCCAAGAACATAGTACTTTACAACGTGCACTGCCAGTCACCTTGTTGCAACTGGAGATTTTATTTATTCACTCCAAAAAAAATTAAGAGCAAGAAAAATGAGACAAGAGGCATTAGAAAGGTGACTTACGTCATAAAAAGCTGGAAGTTCAATTCACCCAGGAAGATAGCAAAAATAGTAAGAAACATGCAAATGTGAACATCAACAGGAAGAGGAGTTTATTTAGTCAAGCTGTATTCAATGAAGTGAGTTCAGCAACCTTTGGGAAGAGAAGCTCTAGAAAAATTTCACATAGGCAACGAATATGGTAGTAATTCTGCAAACATTTGACCTTAAGAAGTAGATGTACTGTAAACATTCGATCCCGCACCCTAATAGGCTTGAAAGAAGAAATAAATCCAAGAATTTTGCTTTTGCTGTTGGCGATGTTAAATGCTCAGTAAAACATAGTTCATGCTAACATGTCCTTAACTGTGTGATATTCATCTATTTTCAAAATGGAGACATTGTTTGCTTTATGTAACTGCTGTCCTGTCAAACCTAGTTATTTATGTAGGGAATGTTAAATGTTCAGTGAAGCGTAGTTCATGCTAACATGTCACAAACTGGGTGACACTCAACTATCTTGAAAACAGAGACCCTCGTTCGCCTTACCTAACTGCTGCTCTGTCATATGCAGTTATTTCTGTAAGCAATGTTAGATGTTCAGTAAAGTGTTGTTCATGCTAATATGTCATAAACTGGGTGACACTCAACTATCTTGAAAACTGAAATCCTCGTTCGCCTTACCTAACTGCTGCACTGCCTATATATACTTTGTTCCACATTATGTTTTCAGAAAACTGACTGTATGACGCCACGTTTTCTTCCACTACGAGTGCAAAAAATCCGTAAATATCCTATTCGTAAACTCTGACAGTAACTATGTTGAGGCTACAAGTGTGATACCCACATGTTTTTGCACTCTTTGTGCAAGGAAACGAGTCGTCATCCAGTCAGTTTTCTGAAAACATAATGTGGAACAAACTATAACCCAGTTATTTCTGTTTCATTTATGCAGCTATGTAAGCCACACTCTATGTAAGAATGGCTTTGCTGTCTAACCAAGGATTATTTAGTGTATGGTGATGTAATAGATTTTGGTTAAATGGTTCTTATGCACTTGCTTCTTACTCCTCTCCCCTAGTCCTTATAGCACATCTCTCACAATTTAGGATAAGTATGCAGTTACAAAATGTTTTGAAAGAGAAACATTAAATCCAGTATGATACATGCCGTTTGCATTATTTTATTTAACGCAGTCTGTCAACATTAAAGAACACGAAATACACTAATGTGAGAAAGAAAGAATAGACAATAGAAAGAATCCTCAGGAATTCCTGAAGATGAGCTCTATTCTCCACTTGATGCACCATTCGGATGCACAAATGCATGATGAGTTTAAAAGAAATTAGTCTGGAGGAGACATTCCAAAACTAGAATGATACGTTGGGGTGATGTCCCTTAACCTACCTGAACAATCTCACTCCTTTACTGGGTCATTATTGCAATGCATACACGTTTTTCACGTTTATTTAGGTTTAGGACTCAGATCATTTCCCCACTTCCCCCCACCCAAATAAAAGTGTCTGCAGCAATTACCTAGTTGCTACCGGCCTTTTCTTGCTTCTGCAACTTTCGAAAATGTTGAGGCACACACCTCTACCAAGCACTGCCACCAGTAACCATTGCAAGCAGTAACAATTGCAAGCAGTAACCATTGCAAGCAGTAACCATTGCAATTGCCGGTTAAAAATGTGTTAACTTTTAAGCCTAGTTTTAGATTTTAGACGTTATTGTCAGGTTTTGGGCCTAATTTTTACCTGCCGTTTTAATTTTTCTAAGTAGCAGTTAACAGAGAATTTAGATCGAGAGTACACGTAGTCATTTATAAAACATGGTGCGAAGATTTGACATTGCCGAGGCAATGTTATTTAAGTGATAATTTTTAGCTTTTAGTTCTAAATAGTTTGCAGGCCATTTTATTTAAGTTAGTAGCAGTTAACCGGGAAAATTTTGTTCGAGAACAGGCTTATTCTACCATGCAACATGGTATTGTGACTATTTTAAATGAAGCTAATGTGTGTCGTTAACGAAATCCTTTTGTTTTTATGGTTGTGTGCGTTCCGTAGTGTTTAAATGCGACAATCAAATGTTATTATTTCATTGAGTTATGTCGAGAAACCCTATTAGCTATACGGATGCGACGATGTTTTAATTTGCCGTGTGTTTTAACTAATTTTTGGTCGCTGAATCTAATCGAGAAAAGCATTTGTCTCTATCTGGTAACGTTCTGAAGTTGAAAAAAGCGACGGACGTAAGGACAAAGTCGCTGAAATTGTCTGCTTAGCCGTTTCAGCTGTGCAGAAGACTAAAATGACCAGGTGAATGTTCAGATACGGTGATTTTTTTAATAGGAGGGGCAGGAATGACTTCCTTCTTACAGTTTTAACAAATATGTGATGGAGGGAAATAATGCAACAACTACTTTGAGCAACATTCTTTACGTTGGTGGTGGGAAAGGGGGGAATCTCTTAAAGGGATATACCTCCCAGTGCCATTTTTCTCGATCCTCCACATCACGTACGCCCCCAAAGGTCAATTTAGTTTCCTTTAGTCAATCCCTAGCTAAAAATCCGTTTTAAAATGTGGCGTCTAGGAGATTTTCTGTTGAATATTGGGGAACTTTATTTACGTTCTGCCAGAACGAATATGACCCTTTGCGTGCCTATAATGACCTTGAATTTTTATCTGTGTGCGTGCAGTACTAATTTTAATCGTTTGCTAGTAATTACTATGATATCAAAAATCTAAAAGACTTAATGCAGTAAAAATTAAAATAATTATTCCAATAGATCGCTGAAGAAAAATTATAAGGCACTAGTCTAGAAAATTATAAATTGAGATTTTAAAATACAAGAATCATTCCGGTTTTTGACCAACAATTAATGCGTTCACGCTAGCTTTCTATTTGGCGCAATGCCAATTGACACAGCAACTGCATTCTTCGCTACGAGGAACGAAGCTACTGTCTCCACCGATGTCTGTTATGGTAAATGCGTGGATGTGATCGGTGCGTGGCTGTTTATAAGGCAGGCCGGATGTTGCTTTAACTGGGTAATATCGAGAACTTTAGTTCTTTTAAAACCGTCATGCTGACGTCTGGATAATTTGTAAAATTGTGTCATTTTATTGAGATTTAGAAAACAAAAATGCAAAGGCAGCAAGAAAAATAATAGAGTGGCAGCTTGTTGTATTTTTTAATTAACAAATTTAAAAAAATCCACATTCGATTTTAATTGTTTTATCACTACGAGAGAAAATAATAAACCACTACAAAGGATGAGGTGACGTTTTATGTAGATACACGCTAGTGTGTTGCGCCAAGTTAGGCAACAAACATCACAGCAAGATTCACATCAATTCAATTGTCAAGGTTGTAAACCATTGTAGCGCGACGCCATAGCGTCAGTGTCCAATATCCTGAAGCATAATTTGGCACATTTCAAGTACTTGGGGAAAAATAATAATGCGGCACAAAAGCTTAAATTGTGGTAAAATAGAGAGCAATGACTGACGTGACAAAAATTAACTCGAGTAGGAATGTCAGCTAAGTGGCTTTCAAGGCAAAAGTTGACCCTCAACAACGTTGCAAATGTGTTACTAGTTTCTAGTTTTTTCTTCTTCTAGTCCGCTCATCCCCCTGTTAATTCCCATAGGGTGATTATTCACCGATACCGAAATAGCGGGAAGGCGTCCAGCTATGAAATTTGACGAATGTGTGCAGAACGATAAGAACTGCATTCCTTTTAGAAGAACTACCATCGAGAACATCGTTTTCTCCCAGTTGAAAGAAGAAGCCTTAGCGGGTGATGAGTACGTTCGGATGGTAAACCTCTGCCTCAAGATGAAAACGAAAAATTTGGTTCGTACCACAAGATCTCTAAAATGACGGACATTTTCCTTCTTGCAGATATTTTCGTAGATTTTAGAAAACTTTGTCTGAAAAAAAAAAACAATTTGGATCCATCCTATTACGTATCCATTCTGGGATTTGTAAAGTACTCGAGAGCTTTTATGATGTGGAAGTTCATAAAGCATTTTCACCCCCCCCCCGTGACCTTCTCATGTTTCTAATTCGTCATTTTCAGGAGTGCGACTAACAATTCGTCATTCTCACATTGTGAATGGTCAATAAGCATTTGCACGACCCTTAATCTTGGAACCACTCTCCCTTCCTTAATGTTGCTAATTCTTCATTTTCACTCATTCGAAAGTTTGAAAGCTCATGAAGCCTCTGCAAGAGTGCCTGACCTGGAGTGACCCAGTGTGACCTTGCCGTTTGTTAATTTGGCAGTAGCAGGGGGGTGCTTGCGCGTTTGTTTGTTGCTGCAATATCACGAATGCGCATTTGGAGGTAGCATTAGGACACATTTAGGTAGCATTAAGACACAGGTAGTGTAAGGACACTAGTAGTGTAAGGACACTGGTAGTGTAAAGACACAGTTAGGTATCATAAGGGCACTGAGGTAGCAAAAGTACACATTTAGGTAGCGAAAAACCCTCCCATCCATGACCTTGACCCGGTTTGACCATGATCTGGTGTGACCTTGAAACGGTGTGACCTTGACCCAATGTGATATTTCTGGTTTTCAAGGGCGGCACCATCTTGGAAAATGGCCGCACTTCCGGTTTTCAAGGGTCAGCC
Organism: Lithobius niger; assembly: GCA_023313725.1. Lineage (NCBI taxonomy): Eukaryota > Metazoa > Arthropoda > Chilopoda > Lithobiomorpha > Lithobiidae > Lithobius > Lithobius niger. The sequence goes on from JAHWFP010175479.1 coordinate 58,939, forward strand.
ATCTTCTAAATGGGCAGCACTTCTGCTTTTCGTGGGCGGCGTCACCTTGGAAAATGACGTCACTTCCTGTTGACATCACTTCCGGGTGCGAGGGAATGTGCCTTTGTCTCTCTATACCATAGCGTGAATGCCTATACCATTAATAATGCTCCCATGTTCCTCTTTTCTAATATGAAATACCATTTTGGTGAGAAACAAGTTTGAGTTAAATTATCCTGGTTTCGGTACTGAAATAAAGGGACTGCTTACTAATGGTTCGGATGAGCAACCAGCATTGCTCGGCCAATGTTGGGTGTTGGATAGTGCGGCGTCAGTTGCTGCACCAATTCGGGATACAAACAGCGGCATGCGTCCATCATAATAGAAAAACTTCCCAAGCTTTAGCTTTATGAAACACATATTGGGAATTTTCTAAAATTACGATAAGCTAATTTATGGAACTAAACACGTGCTTGATTGCATGAGAGCCAGCAATACAAATGCCATCTTCAAACCAGCGGCCGTAGCCAATGGCAAAGTCGTTCTGGATAGCATTTCGTGGCACGTTCCACACGTCACGGCATTGGGCGAGCAAAATCTTGTCCAATCTCTACAATTTCTACAACCTCATTTCTACCTCTACAATCTCATCAACCATGGAGCTACTGTGGACTTAGGATTTAGGCACTGGCATTGTAACAGTTGCAAGCTTCAAAATACCAGGGTCACCTAGCACGTGCTAATTACTTCCACAGTTGAGAAACCAAGGTAGTTAGTTCTAGCTTTTCAGACTAACAGACAAGTCTCTTTAGTTAAAAATCCAGCCGTGTTTGACCGCTGCAGTCTGCATCCTACTCAAGTAACTCAAGTGGCAAGATACTCAAGTAAATTTCGATCGATATCTGTTTCTGGATTTAAATGCAAATTGTCCCACTGGAGAGGACGTCAGACTGTACACAATGGCGCAGCAATTTCGACAGCTTTGCTATGACACCAATGACTTGAGTTCTGACTTGCTTCATTTCAAGAAAAGGTATCATCTCCTAGTGTTGGATTGTTACAAGCAATCCAAGAGGTTTCAATCGGGGATGGTGGATGTACAAATCAAACTGAAGTTCAAAGCAGCCGTGCCAGCTAACACTACCTGTCATGCTCTCTCACTGGTGAAAGAAAATGAATCTAAAGTTGGATAGAGGCAAAGTCGAAGTTTGTCATTAGGTAATAATAAAAAAGATATGGCACTCCAAACAAGATCACGAAAAAAGAAAGGTGGCATATTTGCTCTTGGCATTGCTACGACTGATTTTAGCGTAATTGGAGGCTTAGCGGGAGGAACGGCTGGGGTGGTAACTACCGTAAAAAAAGCATAAAACGATGCAAAAATTCTAGCTGTACACGTGCAACATCACAAGCAAGTGAAAGGTTCTGGCTCAAAAAAAATTAGCAAAAAGCGAACCAAAAAAAAATTGGCTAGTGGCAGAGGTTTACTTTAGACCGACCAGAGTTTAATCGACTTTCATAAACTTTATCGAACTTTGATTTAAACAAACTGCCAATGATGAGATATTGCCAGAATCCTATCCTATTTAAGATCTTACAGGCACCTACCGTAAAATCTTACTAAGGTCTTGTAAAATCTGAAGCAAAGATCCTGCAGGATCTTGTACAAGTTCTTACAAGTTATTAGGAAGAATTTATGGTAGGATCCTGTAAGTTCTTGGTCAAGTTCTTACTGGTTCTTGCAAGATCTTGCAGGATTATTGCAGCCTAGTTTATGGGTTCTTGCAGGAACCTACCAGGGCTTGTAGGATTCTGCAAGAACCTATCAAATACGCTGAAGGAGTTTACCAGATCCTGCAAGATTCTGGCAGAATCTTGCAGGAACCCGTAAACTAGTCCAGCAGATGGGTAAGATCTTACAAGAATCTGCTGTAATCCCGTGGTACCAGATCCTACAGGATATTTAATGGGTTCTTGCAGGACTCTACAGGAGGATAGCTGGCTCTTATAGGATCTTACCACATTCTGTGTCCTAGTTTACAGCTTCTTGGAAGATCCTACGGGATTATGACATTATCTTACAGCTGTCCGGTAGGAATACGGCAGGATCTGGTAGGATCTTAGGGGATCTTGCAAGGGCTGTCAGGAATACAGAGGGAACTTGTAGGATCTTACACAATCTACAACCCACTTTACAGGTTGTTACAAGATGCTACAGAATCTTTCCTGGCTCTTGTATGTTCTTTCACAATCTTATAAGAATGTTATTATGAATAAAGAATTAATTGTAATAGACTACCTTAGTGTAATCTCGATGCACACTAAATTACTTGGTACTTTTGGATCCACTAGTTTAAAATACTCTATGGTAACAACTGTTTATATTTTTCTGACTACTCAGGATTATAATTTTGTCAGTTATTACCAATTACATTATTGGTCGGTTCGTGCACATTTCTTGTTTATTGGTGTATTTTGCAAAAGCTGCAAGAAAGCTGTTGGTTTTAGAGCAAGTATTATGAATTAACCCAAGGTATTACAATTGGTTATGTAGGAGTCATAAATAAAATCTAGTAAGATCAACCTACAAGAACTCACCAAGATTCTTTGAAATTGTTTAAGCCTAATTGTTACTCAATATTTGGATTAAACATTTCTTTCACCAACATTCAACATATACCAAGGCTACTAGTATCTTATGGGGTATCGGCCTGTAGCTCGAACTTCTCTCGGAAGTGAATATTGTCCTCTAATAAATATTGGTTTTGCAATATTCAGTTCAGCTAAAAATATTACATTGGGACTTAGTTTTTATACCCAAACACGCAAATTTTGCTGAACAGGAAAAAACTTAAACCTATTAAACACCAAACCAATATAGTCACTATCAAACAGCCCTAGGCATTAGGAAATAGTTTAATACTATAAATGTAACCCATTAAGCTACTATAATGAAGGATGATGCCACAAAGCAGTAATTAAGTCCGATGCCCTTTAATGTTGCAAGTAATGGCTACATTGTCTCCATTTTTTTTGTTAATATTTGCACTGGTTTTAGAACAAATTATTATTGCCACATACCCTGATGCCAATAGAGCACATTTTTAATGGAGAAAATAGACGGACACTGCTGTCATTGTTGGCAGAGCCATACACAAGGAACAGGAACACAAAAGGCGTTAACTCGCCAATTTCTATGTCCTAATCGCCATGTTGAAAAGGGTTGAAGCAATTTTTGGTGGTATTTTACGCTTAACCCTTATTGCGTTGTTATAACTCTCCAATTCGAATACATTTTCAATTAGTTAATTGAAAAATGGTAAATGCAGTCTTTACATTTATAAATATTGTGGTGTAAACCGTTTGCCATTATTATTCCCCATATGCCCCATTATTCCCCATAATTAAAGCAGTGCAGTCGCCATTTTGGTGAGCAGCGATAAAAACTAACGTACTCCTTGCTCATATTCGGTTGCCATTTGACAAGTGGTGACCGCCGACCAACACAAGAGAAGAATAGGCCAATCTGTAAGACCACACATTGCAAAGTTAAAAAATTTGGTGCACCTACAGGCATGTGTGGCTAGCTTCACCAATGTCATCCAGTTGCCAAATATGGAGGAAAATTCAAAAGACGATTACTTCAGTTTAGGGGCTACTCGCCAAAATGGCGATTGCCGTAACAAATCCCAAAGCTCAAACTACTGTAGGCTATATCTGGATGGATACTAGAGATAACCAATTAATAGGTTATAGGTTAATAGGTTAATTAATTAATATAGACACCACTACCTGTTCTAAACTGGAGAGCAGAACAACACAATAAATGAGGAAACCCGAAATGGCACCAAAATTTCCACAACCTTTTCTCACTTGAGTAGATTCCCGGCAGTGGCGAGCTAATTTTCATGTTTCCTGGCCACGTGGTGACTGACTGTGTATTTATTTTGTGAAGGTTGATGTGAGAGAGCCTTTAAATTGTTCAGGGTAAAAATTGTTTAATTTGATCACGAAAATGCCACCACCAAGTTGTTTCTCTAAATATTTTCTTAAACAATTGGTGTCGCTTTAGCAGATTTTTTAATATTTTTTAATAGCCCCTTCCTTATTTTTTAAATAAAAATTATGCCACTGTTGATGCAAGTTTAAAATTGCCGGTAGTTGACAACCACACATCCATTAATAAGGTTAGGCCTGCAATTAATCCACTTTTGCCTTAATTGATGCCTAATGGCAGAAACTGAATCAACAGTGGCACTCCTTGCAGAATCTTGCTTCTGTTTCATTAATAAGCTTCCTAATCATGCAGAAAGAAAGTCGTAATTATTGTCGCAGAAACCTAGAAATGTTTCTGTTGTGGGACCCGATGCAACACTGAAATAGCGTAAAAGCATGTGCTGAAAAGTCACTAATACACTTTTACCAAATGAGTTCAATCTGCTGTTCATCTTAACGTCTTATATGTATGTCTTGTATGTCAAAGGAGAAAGGTATTCATCCCATTATCTTGGCCTGATTTATCTGGTGTTGGAGGCCCGCTTCATTTTGACCGTTTGTCTGCAGTTGAATTCTATGAGGAGGGCCGTAGCCTTCGCTACCTGCAGGGTCGGTACACCATTTTTCCGGTAGCAGCTAAAACTCTCCTCTCCACAGAAACTGGGTGCTTGGGTTTGAAGGGCCCTGGACTCCATCAGCACAGCTAGCCTTCTCAGATCCACATAATTGTTTGAGTTGGGTTTGAGAAGTGTCACGGTGCCTAAACGTGCTTCATGGCTTCATTTTCTTGCTCTCGATTTTATCTCCTTTTTCTTCTGCAGGCACCTGGAATGGCATGCTTTTTCATAAGGTGGTCTTTTCGGCCATTAAAGTTCTGGATTTCACCATGCATCAAGAACTCTTAATGGCTTAATGGCCTAAAGAACCACCTGATGAAAAAAACATGCCATGCCTGGAGCCAAAGCAAAAAAAGAGGTAAAACCAGACAGTAAGATGATAAAGCCCTGAAGCATGTTAAGAACATCCGTGAAGGTGTTTACCGAGTTCCGTGTGGGGAACTGTGACGCCAATTATGTCGGAGAAACAAGAAAAGGTGTGTGCACTGCAACCCCGCTATGCCCGGTACAAGGAAGAACGCCAGAAGGATGGTAAATTCAGGGTTTATTCCAGGACCACGCGGTCTGTCCTCAGGAGATGTTGTTCAATGGTTCAAGGATGCTCTGATCAGGGCTACTAGCAGAGTGGCACACTTCAGGAAGAGTTCGTAGCTGGTTAGGGACTAGCTCCCAGAGTGAGCCTGCAAGGGGCTGCAAGGCCTTAAGTACTTAGAGCTGCAGCCAGTACCTGCCACTGGTGGTGCAAGGTACTTCCTGTACTATATCCTGGTATCCCATGATCCATCTCTGCTAGCAGCTACCCCTAGGGGCAGGCAAGGCCAGAGCCATCCAGACCACTGATCCCCAGGGACTGGACCATACATCAAAGTACATAGCATTACTGGAATACATCAATAAAGATACAGAGTGTACAGAATAGATAACATGGAGCCATAGCATCAAGGTAAAGAGGCCCACTAAGGCCCTAGCTTAAAGAGTACGAGGAAGCTGTGGAAACCGTCGTTGCAGCACGAGGATCAAGTAGCACCTGCATGTGGCTGTTACCAGGGGTAAAGTTGAAACGAAGTGCATTGCAGCCTACCAAAAGGAAACTCAGCATCGAATAAACTGGGAATGCACCGTGTTACTCCTCAAGTCCAACTCAAACAATGATGTGCATCTGAGAAGCCTAGATAGAAGGCTGTGCTGATGAATATCCACAGACCTTCAAATCCAAGCATCCAGGTTCTGCTGAGAGGAAAGTTTAATAAGTTGCTGTGCGTAAAATAATGTACATGCCCTGCAAGTATCAGAGGCTACAACCCTGCATCGAATTCAAACAGCAGACAAACGGTCACGAGAAAGACAGCGGTGGTGATGTAGCCTGAAGAAGCAGTTGACTGAGACCCTCCAACACCATTGAAAAGCCAGACTGTCGAAAATTTGCAAAGATATTAGGATGAATTAAATCTTTTTCCTTTGAAATTAAGTGTACAAGACAAACAGATGCACCCCAATTTAAAAAGCAAGCGATGGGACATTTTTAGATTACAAATGCTATTGATAACTCATTTGGACTCGTTTGGTAATAAGCGTATTAGTGACTTTTCAGTTTATATCACACCAAAATAAAAATGTGCCTATTGGCATTCAAAATATTAGCATGAGCTGCTCAAGTCACAAGGTGGTCTAAAAGTAGGCTACGGAAAATGTATACAAGTGTAAAGACAGTGGAACAATGGCGAAAACCATATTTATTATGATAAAATTGTGAAGAAACACCATTGCTATAAATAATTTGAAATTAGGTATTTAAGGCCTAACACCCAAGACGCAAAAAAATGTGTAGGCAGTTAGCAATATGGCGCACTCTGCTAGAGTTCTGGGGAAACACACTTTCTACGAAAAAATGGAAATTAACGCTAAATATTAGTAATAAACGAAGAAACACAATGGAGCCAACGGTGTGAACATCTAAGGATGACACGTCAGCTCCATTTTTTCATCATTATTCCTGCTCACTTTCAGCCTAAGCTTTTCATAATATTGGTTCCGTTATGTTCTTCGTTTATAACTGATATTAGTATTAAAAAACGCTTAAGCGTATAAAATATGGATGTAAGCCTTAAAAAACTTAAAGCCCTCAAGGAACAGATATTAGAAAACGACATGTAAGCCATCAGCATCGCACTAATACGTGTAAAAGAATCTCCAGCGACCCAAAAAACATGCTGGAGCTTCTTTTACACGTATTAGTGCGTGTGTTGCCCAAACCGCTGGGAGGCATCACGAGGAGGTTCTGGGGCGGGAGGGGGGGGGGGGGGGGGGCACTGATGTCACTTTGGGTATTTCATTGGGTCCATGACTGGTTCGATTTTTGCTGTTAAGAAAGACTTGTGTATCAAATTTATGTTTTCTGCAAAAATTTGTTACTCCACTTAATGATTTCTGCCCAGTGCTCTACAATAATAATTGCTCTGCCGATGCGAATACTGCAGTAACATCAAAATCTTTTTCAAAAGGCCCTGATCGGTGTTAATACCTGCATTTTGAGCTGTACAGATTGAAAATTGGTTCATTGGTTCGATCTCTAGGTGAAAGCAAAAGTTCTAACCCATTTGGCTTTCCGTGTCAAGAATAATGTAGTAACATTAAAATAGCATGCGAAAGGCCCTAGGCCTTGTCCATACCTACGTTTTAAGCTATAGAACTTGACAATCGGTTCTGTGGTTAGATCTCCAGGCGAGGACAAAGAGTCCCAACAGCAACATTAAGGATTTCTGCCCAGTGCTCTGCAATAATAATTGCTCTGCCGACGAGAATACTGCAGTCACATCAAAATCGGGTTCAAAAGGCCCTGGTCGGTGTTAATACCTACATTTTAAGCTACATAAATTGAAAATCGGTTCATTGGTTCGATCTCTAGGTGGGAGCAAAAGTTTTAGCCTATTTGGCTTTCCGTGTCAAAAATATTGTAGTTACGTTAAAATAGCCTGCGAAAGGCCCTAGGCCTTGTCCATACCTACGTTTTAAGCTATAGAACTTGAAAATCGGTTCTGTGGTTCGATCTCCAGGTGAGGACAAAGAGTCCCAAGAGCAACATTAATGATTTCTGCCCAGTGCTATGCAATAATAATTGCTCTGCCGACGAGTGTACTGCAGTCACATGAAAATCGGGTTCAAAAGGCCCTGGTCGGTGTTAATACCTACATTTTAAGCTATACAAATTGAAAATCGGTTCTTTGGTTCGATCTCTAGGTGAGAGCAAAAGTTCTAACCCATTTGGCTTTGTGTGTCAAGAATATTGTAGTTACGTTAAAATAGCCTGCGAAAGGCCCTAGGCCTTGTCCAGACCTACGTTTTAAGCTATAGAACTTGAAGTCGGTTCAGTGGTTCGGTTTCCAGGTGAGGGCAAAGAGTCCCAACAACAACAACAACAACAACAACAACAACAAGAATATGGCCATGCTGTGGACGCTGAACGGTTTGATTGTTGTCATTAAAATTTGTAATGTGGTGAAATAGTTACGACACGACCCCAAATACCGAATTTCGTTGGTCTATGTCAATTCTGGGCGAGACTATAGCAGTTCAAAGTTTGACGTTTAACATGGAAGTTCATGCTGAGGCTTACATAAGGCTACCGCGGTCCTTGATTTACAGCTAATTTAATTTCTTTAACCTTGTTGTAATATGCTTTCAAGTGTGGAAGTCAAGCACCCCGTGCCCAATGTCCATGGTGAGAATTTCTTGTGTACGGATTTTAATACATATAGCAAATTAGCAGCAATGAGTTAGCACGGTGGTCTAGTGCAATGGAGAATCAATCGAAAGACCTGGGTTTAATCTCGTAATCATGACGCCACGTGAATATTTTCGTCATAAATGCTGTTCACTTGTCATCCTCAGTTGTTCACAATATTGACTGTGTTTCTTTTTTATTACCAGTAAAAAATTAAATTAACTCGGGACTAAATGTATAATTGGTAGTCGGTATGTCCCTTACCATTCCACGTTCACCAATGAAAGTCCAAAATCTCTTTATCTTTTTTTTTTAGAAATAAACGTTTTACTATCTAAAAATTTAGTTTTTAATGTTTTAATTTTTAATATTTATTTGAAAAGAAGATAGGCCTAACAGAGACAGAAAAACTGTGACAGCATATTGGCGTTACAATTTTTTCTATTTTTTTCTTTAACACTAATAGTAAAAATATATTCATACGGTCTGATTCTAGGGTTCTTACTAAGCACACAGTAAATTCAAGTCAATACGACAATTCGATGAGCTAGCTATACCATGACAGACAGAAAAAGGGACCAAAAAAGCGTTAAGGAGTAGTGGAATATTGAAAGTCCACAATCTAGCCTACAGATCTTCCCCGTTTTCTCTAATCTTTTAGGCTGAAGCTGCGCTGGAAAACAAGCATGTTTGATTTCCAGCTCCAGCGTAGCACACGGAGCCACGCCAGCCATGCTTCAGTGCAACACCAAAATAAACGTCACAGCACCAAGTGAGAACGACCCTTAAGAGAGTTGTCCAGTAACTTAAAGGGACCACCCACTATCAATCGCTATTCACTTGGGAGAAACCCGACGGTTTAGTAGGCCACTCGGATGCAATGTGGGGGGTAACTAAGGATGATAGAGGGTTTTCAGAAAGGTTGTGAAAGCGTTAGGCTGTCGTTTTGGTGGATATCTGCTAAACAAAAAAATGGTGGCTCTCAGCAGTGCTAAACTGAATCAAAGGCAGTAACCAAGTGCTGTAAAGATTTAAATAGGATGCGAGAAATGTTGGAGGAATTCCACTACTACCAATTAACCGCTTCACCATTCGTCGTATTCTCTGACAGCTAGGCCATCGACTTGGTAAAAAGTCTCTCCTCTAGTACCAGGAAGCGTCAATTTGGACGCAGGGTCTGGTACATCAAGGCCGCAGTCCTTATGTAAGCCTCAGCATGAACTTCCATGTTAAACGTCAAACTTTGAACTCCTATAGTTTCGCCCAAAATTGACATAGACCAACGAAATTCGGTATTTAGGGTCGTCTCGTAACTATTTCTCCCCATTACAAATTTTAATGACAACAATTAAACCATCCGGCGTCCACAGCATGGCCATTTCTTATTGTTGTTGTTGTTCTTCTTGTTGTTGTTGGGACTCTTTGCTCTGACCTGGAGATCGAACCACTGAACCGATTTTGAAGTTCTATAGCTTAAAACGTAGGTATGGACAAGGCCTAGGGCCTTTCCCAAGCTATTTTAATGTAACTACAATATTCTTGACACGGAAAGCCAAATGGGCTAAATCTTCTGCTCTCACCTAGAGACAGAACCAATGAACCGATTTTCAATTTGTATAGCCTAAAAAATACGTATTAACACCGACCAGGGCCTTTTGAACCCCATTTTGATGTGACTGCAGTATTCTCGTCGGCAGAGCAATTATTATAGTAGAGCACTGGGAAAAAATGATTAATGTTGCTGTTGAGACTCTTTGCCCTCACCTGGAAATCGAACCACTGAACCGATTTTCAAGTTATATAGCTTAAAACGTAGGTACGGACAAGGCCTAGGGTCTTTCGCATGTTATTTTAATGTAACTACAATATTCTTAACACGGAAAGCCAAATGGGCTAAAACTTTTGCTCTTACCTAGAGACCAAACCAATGAACCGATTTTCAATTTGTATAGCTGAAAATGTAGGTATTAACACCGACCAGGGCCTTTTGAACCCGATTTTGATGTGACTGCAGTATTCTAGCCAGCAGAGCAATTATTATTGCTGAGCACTGGGCAGAAATCATTAATGTACTCTTTGCCCTCACTTGGAGGTCGAACCACTGAACCGATTTTAGAGTTCTATAGCTTAAAACGTAGGTATGAAAAAGGCCTAGGGTCTTCCGCATGCTATTTTAATGTAACTACAATATTCTTAACACGGAAAGCCAAATGGGCTAGAAGTTTTGCCCTTACCTAGAGATCGAACCAATGAACCGATTTTCAAGTTCTATAGCTTAAAACGTAGGGCCTAGGGCCTAGGGCCTAGGGCCTTTCGCAGGCTATTTTAATGTAACTACAATATTCTTGGCACGGAGAGCCAAATGGGCTAAAACTTTTGCTCCCACCTAGAGATCGAACCAATCAGCCGACTTTCAATTTGTATTGCTTAAAACGTAAGTATTAACACCGACCAGGGCATTTTGAACCCGATTTTGATGTGGCTGAAGTCTTCTAATCGGCAGAACAATTATTATTGCAGAGGAAAATCGGAAACAAGCCAACAGCGATAAACATAAACTGGAAATAACGTAGTTCAGTAAGCCACCTGTATGCACTTACGTTTCGTTGGAGTGGCATGACCCGGATTCGAACCGGCTACCCAGTTCGGCCCCAGATCACTTGCATAGCGCCTTAGTCGCTATGGCCACATCCTCAACTGGACA